>JNEU01000598.1:0-103842 GCA_000697475.1 Lichtheimia corymbifera B2541
ATGATGATGATGATGATGATGATGATGATGGTGTGGATCGATGAGCATTGAAACGGGAACGAGCAGATACACGAGGCATATTGATAATGGATGATCGATATTCTACATGGCAGCGTAAAGTAAGCAAATAGTCGAACAAAGCTACTAAGAGACCTGTCGCCATGACACCCAAACCATTGACGTAGGCAATGCCACCACTTACCACAAGATTCGTCACAAGAGATCTATGTTCCAATGGGAATGGTTGTTGCTGAGAAGAGAGCAAAGAAAAAGAGGTACACCACTGAGGTGGTGGTGGTTGAGTTGGCTACTCAAACCACAGGAGCAGAAACATGGTGGAAGATGGCCAATCGATCGTTTACTGGAACTGAAAAATTGGTACGTGAATCAAGGTCACCCCCAAGCCCGTGACCTGGGTCAGTGACCCAGCCAAAGCGGTGTCTGATACTCCCTAAGTATCATGCAAATGAGCGGTGTTACACAAACGCGCCCCTCTGCATCTTCGGCTCTATTGAGGTCAAGCTACTTTACAATGAACAAAGGCCACCTTTCATATAGCATCATGGTTACAGCATATGTAAAACACAAAGATGCCCATATCTCTAAAATTTACAATGAAACGTGGGGTCTTCAATCGAACAAAGTTGCGCGGCAGGGTGAAGCGCACCTTGGGTGCAAGTTTCACGATCTAGCTCGCCGATCTCAGATTCACCGATTGTCACCACCAGCCTCGTCGAGAAAAAAAATTCAAGAGGTCGACCCGATCGACTTTGGCTGGTGGTGACAATCGGTGAATCTGAGATCGGCGAGCTAGATCGTGAAACTTGCACCCAAGGTGCGCTTCACCCCCACGAGCAACTTTGTTCGATTGAAGACCCCACGTTTCATTGTAGAATTTTGAGTTATGGGCATCTTTGTGTTTTACATATGCTGTAACCATGATGCTATATGAAAGGTGGCCTTTGTTCATTGTAAAGTAGCTTGACCTCAATAGAGCCGAAGATGCAGAGGGGCGCGTTTGTGTAACACCGCTCATTTGCATGATACTTCGACAATGAACAAAGGCCACTTCCCATATAGCATCATGGTTACAGCATAGTGAAAACATAAAGATGCCCATAACTAAAAATTCTACAATGAAAGGTGGTGTCTTCAATCGAACAAAGTTGCTCGTCGGGGTGAAGCGCACCTTGGGTGCAAGTTTCACCATCGTTGTGGCCATTCTCAGATTCACCGAATGTCACCCACCACCAGCGAAAGTCGATCGGGTGGACCTCTTGAACTTTTTTCAACTTTGGCTGGTGGTGACATGAATCTGAGAATGGCCACGACGATCGTGAAACTTGCACCCAAGGTGCGCTTCACCCCGACGAGCAACTTTGTTCGATTGAAGACACTGCCTTTCATTGTAAAGTTTAGAGATACAGGCATCTTTATGTTTTACATATGCTCCTGTAGCGTGATGGAGTTGCTTTTTCCTAGTGGATGGTGTCGGCTGCATTAACGGAAAGATGGAGACCTGAGTGAAATTGCACGTGGTCGTTACACAAACACCTCCTTGACAGGTTGTAGCACAGATGGATAATGTTGATGACTGCCTTTAGAAAGGTACACAAGTAAACAGCATGCTCCAATAATGAAGGTGTGTGTAGTATTGCAATAACAGCCCCACATCACATTTGCATGCTGTATGCAGGAGAAACCAATTTGTATATGTGCATAAACCACCTAGCCAGTGATCAATTCAATGGAGGGACCACTTTACGTTTTCTATCAAGGTAATCCCACTCCTCCTTATCGAATCACAAAAGGCATATACTTATTGCATGGCCGATACACCGAACCACCCTTATTATTAGATATTCGAAGCAATATTATCTAATCCACAAGCTACTAACTAAGTACAATCAAGTGTGTGATAAATAAACAATGCTTTACTTCATACAGCGTTCTAGCTACTTTGCCACCATCGTCGTCGTCTTCATCGTCCGTCATCATTCGTGATCGTGGCAGTTTTTAATAGCTTCGTCGCGAATATCCAAAAATACACAAGTAGAAAAGAATAGGATCTTGCAGGCTTCCTTTTGAATCTCGTTGTCGTTATGTATCATCGTCATTGTTGTGAATGCGGTGATCATCATAATCGTCATCTCTGTAAAATAAGATAGCAGGCAAGTTAGACCATATGATACCGGAATGTCTTCCGTTTACCATCCTAATTAAAAGAACCATGAGTTGCTGTTTTATTTGATGATGGGGCGGGATGAGAACATTGGGCTAAAAGTTGATGATATGTACAGTGTGGTGGTATAAAGGAGGAAGGAGCGTCGAAGATTTTACAAGAAACTAATCACTATCATCATTATCATTATCAGCGTCGTCACAATCGTCACTTTCAAGGATGTCGTTATCAATCAATGTGCCATGAGCTTTTTTTGTCGGTGTCAAGTAGATGTTTGGCGATCCTGGTATACGGGCATCGACAGAACCACAGATGTTGGCGAAATGTGCGGCTTGTTTTTGGCTTCGGATGGCAGGGAGAACAATGTCCTTGAGATTGCAGTGGTGGTGTCGCCAAGCATACAATCGGTCCAGTGTATCGATGAATGAAAGTAGCTCGTCAAGATACGTGGGTATAACAAGGGTGCAAAGGCGGCGAGATACATAGACATCCTCAATCCTTTTCACTGCAAACATGTACCCCATCGGTCCAGTGAAATCCATGCCAACGGTAAACATATGATCCATCACCTTATCGTCAATCGGCAGACTTAGTAGATACGAGAGGATGGCCTTGTTCATGCGGATGTTCTTGGCTTGCTGGACAAGTGACTTCCTTGATGATATCTTGAGCCTCTTCCATTCGCTGGTAGACAGCTCTTCATTTTGTGCAGATAGAATCAAATCAATACGGCAACCAAATCCTCTGTTCAATGGAATGCTCGAACCAAAGACTTTTTTGTGTATTTTGGCGACAGACTTGGAGGCTTTGCACGTCGTCTCACCATCGAAGATTTGCAGCCTGCTACCGCTGAGCACCTCATCAAGTATTTTTGTACACTTTCTGTAGCAAGTGAGTTCACTACTGTCGTCGTCAGGGATGGAAGCCGGGTCGGTCAGGCAAGCCTTGGTCACAATCTCAAGGATATCCAATAACTGCAAGCGCTGGGTGTCGTCAGATTTCAGTAGAGCCACCTTTTCCTCGGCAATCGCGATTCGCAAAAGCTTAGTATCCAGTTTCTTCTCCATAGGTGCAGCTTTGGCTACTGACGCAAGGTATAGTTGCTTCGCCTCTTTAGCTGATAACGACTGACATTCTACAGTGTTTTGGTATATCTGCTTCATGTCGGGTGGGATATCCGTGCCCAAGGCAATCATTTCATGATAAAGTGTCCTGACCGATGGGGCCATGCCATGTCCGAGGTTGATTTCTTGTACCTTTGCAACTCGCTCCCAGAAGTTGCTATTGGTAATATGCTTGCGAAAAATCTTTTCAGTTTGGTCATTGACAGTATCGACAATCCGTGACAAGGAAAGCTTCAAGGCGTTGACTTGGTGAACATCAGACATGTTTATCTTCAACGCAAGGTTGGCCGACATGACATCCAGCTGTTCTCCAAGCGAATCAGATGCGGTGAAATTGTTCAAGAGCTTATGCAGGTCGCTGGCATCCTGGATAGACAGCTGCTTATTCAGCTAGAAAAGATATGTTAGTCCATAATTATCGATGAGACAACTGCACGCTTACCACTTTGACGCCAGCTTCGTACACGGCTTTTCTAAAATCTTTGGGCGTAATCGGCTCTGGAGTCTCTTGTGGCACGTTCGAAGTCAGCGCATTGTACATGTTCTCCACTATTCGGGCACGTTGTGCTGGTAACGGCTGAGTATCTTGATCGGATTGGTTTTCAGAGCTTGCTGCATTTTTGTATAAAATCATCAGCTCTAAGTATAATACACATACGTGCACAATGGGAAAACTTACTTCGTTTGCCAAGGATAGACTCTTCGGGGCGTGGTTCGGTGGTGGTGGTCGTCGTGTCACTGGGACCCGCATTCCCAAGCGTATTAGCGCCGTAATTAGTAGAGTTGACGAATGCGAACGAATGGTGCAAGTGATATGTGTTCGACATAACTGCTGGTGACGAAGTGCCATTGTCGATCTAATACGAAAAAATGAGGCAACAGCAACATGGATCATTCTTATCTTGTTCATACCTCCTTTAACAACTTCTCTACTTCTTGCTTGATGCTATTTGGTGTCGAGGGATCCTTCTTGATAGCGTCTAGACACCTCCGGTAGGAAGATTTGAGTGTGTTGGACGAAGGAGGGTTGCGCAGTGTTCTGTCAAAATGACTTTTGAAGTGGTTGAATCCCCAACTCTTATGGCCATTGGCGGCAAAGAAGCGACGGTACTTGTCATTCCCGTCATACGTATCGTGATGTTCGCTCAGGTCCATGTGTAATATGTACAAGTGAAAGGCAGACGAATATGTGTACAAGTGAAAGGCAGGCGAATATATGTACAAGTGAAAGGCAGGCAGAAAAGGTGTCGTCGGCATATTTGCTGACGTCGGACTCTTATCTCAAAAGCCCATGACGCGCCTACTGGGTATACAAGCTGGGGCAGCGTAAAATTATCTTGCCCATCTCGAACTGACTTGATGCCGGGTAGATGAAGACGGGATGACAATAGGACCACGTACGCCTTTGGGACACCTTATGGTGATGGCGTATGTCTCTGGTCAGCTTGATCCTTTTGAGAGCTCGCTCGGTTTCCCATTACCGAAGACGATAGCGCCCCATGTGTTTTCTTCTTCTCAACAACCAAACTATGGGCCGTGGCTCCAGGGTCAATACTGTCGGGATGAGGCGCACTTGGAATCAAAAGACCTGACTTGATGCCGGGTAGATGAAGACGGGATGACAATAGGACTACGTACGCCTTTGGGACACCTTATGGTGATGGCGTATGTCTCTGGTCAGCTTGATCCTTTGAGAGCTCGCTCGGTTTCCCATTACCGAAGACAATAGCGCCCCATGTGTTTTCTTCTTCTTGATAACCAAACCATGGGCCGTGGCTCCAGGGTCAATACTGTCTTTTGCTCTTCCAAGTGCTGCCGTAGAAATTGGTAAGCTACTTTTATTGACGGTTCTGGACGAGTTTTGTATACTAACTTCCTGTACACTCCCAAATACCTCTTTATCGAGTCATATTTGCCTAGGGAACTTCACCATGACGAAGACTACGAATAGTGACCATGGGAGCAAAACAGCCAGAAGAAATAAATGTATATTATCTAGTTGGACTATTCCCTTGCTTGTTAGATTGCATGTAGCTTGGATTAAATAAAAGTGCTTCCATTACCAAAAGACATGTATCCATAATCACATCAAGAAATAGGAAAACAAAGACGCTTTTAATTGTGTGTTATATTTACATATTTGTGCGATGCGTATTAATCACGTAAACGCACACAATGAAAGTATATTGTATTCATGCAAGAACGCTAATGTGTACAAATAGGAGGGGTTCATGTTGCGTCATTATCCTCTTCGCGCTTCCGTTTCATTCCCAATTGATCTTGAAAGGTGGCAGGATGAGCTGATGATGATGATGATGGTTGTGGTGGTTGTGGTGGTGGAATGGGTAATCCTTTGTCTCTACAGCATTCTCTACAATACCATGGATCGATATCGACCTCGTAATCGGCAATATGGGGTTCCGCACATAGTTGATGAATGCCGAGATTGCAATTGTCGCAATAGAACATGTTGTTGATGTTGTCAATGATATCCGGTATCTGGCACACTTTGCACACTGTATCATCCACGTCCATCTCTTCGTCATATTCAACATCCTCATCCAGCAAGTAATCTTCCATGGTGATCACGCCGCCTTCTTGTTCGGTTGGTGGTTTCTCAGTAGCAGCAGCATGGATTGTGCCATGCAACGATTGATCCACGAGTTCTCGGTTTGAATAGAAAAGGTATACAGGTCGGTATACACGAGATTGATCGCTTGGTTCCAGTACGCCTGACCCATCATCGGCTGGTGTGCTCATTCCACGAATATCAGCTAATGCCTGTGAAGAATGCATCCTTCTCTCTGCTGGTTTGGGATCATCACTCGCTTTGGCTTCAGAGATGACGCGCCATACTGTGCCAGCATCGTTGTAAATGTAGTCGCGAATATAGAGGCACCACTGCTCACCACCATGTATAGCTTGCATACTATCATCGTATCGTCGCATTAGTGCACCCATCAAGCTGTAGTCAGCTGCCACACGTCGATGTTGTTCCAAGTCTTGTTTTTGTTTGAATCGATCTCGCGCAAATTGTTCCAATCGTTTCTCCACAAGTTGACCAAGGCCTGCCACCTGAGATGAAGAAGCTGAGGATGATTCTGGTCCTGGATGTCGTCCCTCAAGATATTTCATTGTGCCGCATAAAATGGAATCGATAGGGATCGAAGCTTTCTAGTTGGATAATACCACACTTTATTATATTGCCATTTGTTGTCACTCGATATATAGATCCATCCACATACCTCATGATAATAAAATAATCGCTTGTCCTGCAATGATGCCACGTCTTTGGCGTACTTGATCTGCACTGCACCGCGTCTTGCCTTTAAAGAGAGAGAGAGAGAGAACGCTCAATTCAAAGATACATACAATCCACTTTATATATATATATACCTCTTCTGTTAACACTTGGATATGCAAGTTGACAGGCTCACTCTTATCCACTGGATACGCGAGATCAAGGCGATCCCAGTCTTCAAGAGAACCCACTGAGAGATCTTTCCACCACCATGAGTCTAATTGAGCGAGTGTTGGACCTGACGATGTACTCGATTCGTTTGTAGACGCTGCAGGTGTATTGTTGAGAGATTGTGCTTGATGTAAGCAGAACCGAAGTAGGCCGTCCAAATCCGATGTCTCGCCATATTGTTGTAGACCAGCGACAAGGATCCGAATAAGGGAATCGCCAGGGTTGTCGAGGTAATGTTGTGGAATCACGTACAGCTGAAGAAGTATACGAGCAAGAAGTACACGAGGGATGCTACCCACGGCGAGTCCTTCCATAGCATATGCAAACCCGAGAGGTGTAAGGAAAGTATTTAAAGCGATGGTGATGCAGGAAAATGTGTGTGTGTGTACTCATATTTGTATGTATTTCATACCCAGACGTTAATTGACTTATGCGGCTCGTGCACTGAGAACTTTTGGTCTCCTGGTTGTTCCTGTATTAGCTGTATATATATCAAGATCCGCCATGGTCAACTTTTTTTAATAATGAAGCCCTGTGTTTTTAAGTACATTCTCTAACGATGTAAGGGATTGGGATGCCTCTTGATGTTTACAATGGGTGAATGAGTGGTACAGAGATATGAAGAGAATAAGGGTGTATGATAGTTTGTGTATGGAGAATCGGCCGTTACTCTTTCTTTGTGTTCTTTTTAGATAAAGGAGGACCGACGGGAGGTGGAGCAGTGGATGGATATTGTTGATGAAGAGGTGATGCGAGAGGAGCAGTAGCAGTGGTAGGGTCAGCAAGACCTACTGACATGGCTGCAACGTTAGGCTGAGGTGGTAAAGGTGTAGTCGTCGTGGTAGTGGTAGCTTGTGGAGGTGGTGATGGCGTTGCTGCAGCAGCTGCTGTATTTCTGTAATTCATGCCAATGTTGCTATGTTGAAATGCTGGTGTATAAAAATAGCCCGTTTGTTGTTGAGCTTGATTCATTTTGATGCGTGTACGTGCTCCGGATTCAGATTCCACTTGAACACATACTTCTTTGAGACCATCAATATGGCTCATCAAGAATTCAGAGACGCGTCGTCGTACATCTTGAAGGTCGCTGCCATCTTTAGCTTGGATATGAATCGATCCCACCATCGTCTCCGCTTCGTTAGGCCAAAATCTGGGTTGATGCACACTTGCAATGCCATCCAATTGTCCAAGCTCGTTCAAGGTACCTTCCACCTGATACACTTTGTTGTCCTCCAATTCCAACATCAATACTGCACCCGATTGCTTGATAAGGGGAATCACGGAGAGCACAATAAGGATAGCAATAAACAAAGATGCAATGGGATCAAATCCGGTCCATCCAAACCATTGGATCAATAATGTCGACACAATGACGCCTACAGATCCAAGCGTATCGGCAAGAATATGCAAAAACACACCTAGCATATATTCTAGTTAGACATCTCCGCTGGAAATACTCATATCCTTGATCAATTTACCTTGCATATTTGCGCTATGACCATGACCATGATCGTGTCCATGATGATGATGGTGATCGTGTCCACCATGACTATGACCGTGTGCATGTCCGTGATTGAATGCAAAGATACCAACGAGGTTGACAACCAAACCGACAAAGCTGACGAGTAATAACCGCTGTGTGTTCATTTCTGGTGGATCGATAATACGTTCGATGCCTTCAACGACAATGGATACTGAAATGAGGACAAGGAATACGCCATTAAAGTAGGCTGCCACCGTTTCGATTCGATTGTATCTGCGCGCACTATGTTAGATCAAAGCTTTCAGGTACAACATGGAGACTTACCCATAAGAATACCGTGGGTTAGGGGGCCATTTACTCATGACAGATGCAAAAAGACCTACAGCAAGAGCCAAGCAATCAAAGAACATGTGGATGGCTGTAACCAAGGGTGGGCAAGTAAGTAACCATGGAAAAAGTCAAAATTGGTTGAAAGATAAGCGACGCTATCCCATACCATCTGAGATAAGGCCTAGTGAATTGGTCCAAACGCCATAAGCAAGTTGAACAAACATATATGAAAGGTTAAGGAGCAAAAAGTAGAAAATCTGCTTTGAGTCTTGATTGTCAAGAATGATGCTGAGGGAGTGCTTGATGAAGCCAACAACGGACATGGATGAAGTGTCAAACGCCATGCTCTTTCCATATCCCAACTCGGCCGAGTCAGCGTGGGTCGGCAAGTCGAACACCGATGAAGAAAACATGTCAAGCTGGCAGTTGAGGGGGGATAGCAAAGAAGCCGCGTTACGACGTCCTGTTAAAAGCGATAATGGCAGTAGCTGCTATTTTGAAACTCACGCACTACCACGGTTGCCACGTTCACTGCTGATTTCTCCACATCCTTGTGCAACATGAGCATTAGCATAGATTGAGATCCCTTTATCTACTCCTGTACAATATTGATATGATTTATGCAATCCTAGCCTAAATGAAATACTCGATCTGATTCTCTTGCTACATAAAAAGAAACAATTTAATGGGATTGCTACACACATGTTGATTGTATTGACTCTGACCTTGAGTTGTGCTTGTTGCGGATTACGATCGTTCTCTGGTGCTGCATCAAATACATTGAAGAACCTTGATCCATCCACTCCCACTTCCAATATAGAGGCCAAGTTGCCGCATCTGTAACAATAGTTGGGTGCCGACCAGACCGTTGAGAGCTTATCATTGAACAACACCTAGTCATGATAACCCGTAAATCCGTGTGCTCATCTTTCTTCGCCTCCACTCCTATGTACCTGATATCCTGCATTACATAGCTGATGTGCTCGTAAAATATGACTCATGTTGTTCATGTGAAGGAATCGATCAACCACAAGCGTGCCGAATGTATATCCCGCTCCACTATTGATAATATGAGTTACTGCTGCCATAACCTAATCATCCCAATACCTACCGCGCAGAGATGGCAAACTCTTCTTTATCAGGATCCGGATCAGACCATACCAAATCAGCCATTGCACCTTCATGGGGTATTTCTAGCTAGCGATGTAAGTGATCATTCCATCTTTCCATGGACGTTTTACTCTACCTCGAAATCGATCAATGACCTTGATTTGATCCAGTACATGGATGGTGGGTGATAGACCTGCAGGAACCAATGTTAAAATCTCCTCCCGAAAATGGAAATGGGATATCCGCATGATCCAAACATACCGCCATGTACACAAAAGATGCTGTTATCAATGACCACCGATAACGTTAAAAAGTCAAACATGTCGGTAAAGTATTGCCATACGTTATGTGATCCATATTTCCGTACACACTCGGTATAGAATCCATATGTCTAATATGCATGCATGCATACGTCAGAGGAAGAGCCGAAATAAAAGAGCAATAGCCTATTACCTGGGTCACCGCCCTGGATTCATGGTTACCACGCACAAGCTGTACGCGATCGGGGTATCGTAATTTGAGGCATGTAAGTAAGGAGATGGTTTCAACGCTGAATAATCCTCGATCCACATAATCGCCTATTGTACATGCAAATGAGTGAATGGCCTCTTATATCGCATCTCACACAGGTTGCATACCAAGGAATAAGTAATTTGTGTCTGGACAATAGCCACCAATACGAAATATCTCAATCAAGTCATAGTACTGCCTGGGAATACAGAAAAAAAGACGACACATAAGCGCATAGAATCGATCATGTAGTAGTAGAAGAAGTTTACCCATGGATATCGCCCACCACGGTGACAGGTGCACCGATATGAACAACGTTGCTTTCACGCATCAAGAGTTCTTTGGTTCGTTCGCAAATCTCCTTGAGCACGCATTCAGCCAAGAGCTGCTTTTTGTATAACCGTTCAAGGCACGCGTCGAGATCGAGATTGACCATTGGGATCGCTGTTGTGGTGTGTGAAAGATAAACCAATCAAGGATTGAAGGTCAATGTAGATGAGATAGCGAGAATGGCGATCCTGAAAGGAGGGAAAAGGGGAGTGCAATAAAGAACAGAGGGTGAAAGAGAGAGAGAGAGAGAGACTGTGCGTGTGGTTGATATCAGTTGATTGATCATCAAACTAGAGAGTTGACGACCGCTATGCATACTCCGATAACTGCCATTGATACCTTACTCCTCCCAAGCTGTGGGTTCATAGGTCACGTGTACAGCAATCCTGGACAGAGACTTTTGTCAGTGTTGCCTTTCCATCACTTTGATGTGGTACTCCAAGATGATACATGACCATTTTATCAGTTGGATCCATCATGACAACATTTCCCGCGCCCACTCACATATAAATACAAGCCTGTTGTCACCGACATTATCATGCGCTCTTTCTTCTTCTTGTCTGCATACCATCATCAATGACCTTTGGTAAGTCTCAAGGATAGCCTTTATATGATTCCCAAAATGAGCGTATCGATGCATACATCTATGTAGCTCACTTTATTGATTTACCACTTGGTGTGTCCATTGCTGCTTAATGACATTTGGCTGTATCCCTTGAGGGGCTCTCGTTATGGTTTTTCCACTACTACAAGATTGGGATGGAATTTCTTATGAAGGTAAGCACCAGAAGTAGCGTGCTATATCTATCCAGACAACTCGATTTGCTTCGTTTCAATTGATAATAGGCAAGGACCTACATAGAAGGGCTTCTTAAGAGGTGATCCTAGAGAACGCTGTCGACAACAGAAGGTGCCCTCGGGCATCTATGGATGACCCAAGACGTAAGTATCACATCATATACAAAATCGTTTCTTGCTTTTGCTGATCTTTTTTTTTATAGGTGGAGGTTCCGCGAAAGATGTTCAGCCATATCAAAACGTCGCTTGCCTTGCCATGGTGGGCATAAATGATGCACACGTACCGACACTAAATGCCGGTTCCACATAATGCGAAATCACGTGTACCGCAAAATATACACAATACTAGGCCCTATTAAAAGAAACATTCACTGACATTTTTTGTTGTGGTCATTACCTGTTATTGTACTTGCTTATCTCATACATGTAAAGAGGGATGTTACCCCTTTCTGACCTGCGACATCTTCCACTACTATACCTATTGCTGGTTGATCCACACGTAAGAATTTGTTTATGGAAGCAGCTTGTCTAGTATGCTGATTAGTCGTAATAAGATGCTTAGATTCGGGTTGGATTTATCGCAAATGGACAAGGTGATAGGCATGGTGAAGATTTGGGTATCCTAATAAGCTGGCATTCTTACATTAAAAATCGACCCTCTACACGTTGTTGTTGTTGGAATCAAAAGAAAACAATGAAACATCGGGCCGGTTGGGTAGACAATGGAGTGTGAAGCCCCCTTATGTAGAAGATCTTTTTCGGTTAAAGGTATGTAAGAACCTAGCTTAAATACCATTATTCATGTTTATGGCGTGGGGAAAAGTGGCATCGTTAATCCTAAAGTAATCATTTTGTTGGGGTCAATGTATCGTAAGGATAATATGCTAGGGACCAGCATTGCAATGTTGGGAATCATTCCATTTCAAATGAAGAGTAATATGTAGTCAATAAACAACCTGATCCATTATGCATGTCTCATTGTCATGTGCAAAATATACCCCACGTTAGCTGAGTTACTATGTTGAGTAATCACATTCACTTGATTGAATCAGCGAGAGGAGGATTGGTGCAACTCAGGCTTTCTCTCTTTCCTTTGACAATGACTAACGACGATTCCAACCAATCTACTGGCACATTGCCTGCACAACCTCCAACTCCTTCTACACCACAACAGACACCCACAGATACAAAGCCTACACCTCCTCCTGCTGCTACAACCAAGCCAACTGTTCCCACCCCAACACCAGCACAAGCACCACCAGCAGCAAGTAATGAGCCCTTACGAGAGGACATGTTGAAGAATGCTGTTTCTTTCCTTTCTTCACCCAACGTACGGTCTGCTGATACCGCCAAGAAGGTTGCGTTTTTACGACAAAAGGGTCTCACTCAACCTGAAATCGAAGAAGCTTTCAAACGTGTTGGCGACAGTGGTGCTGCTGCTGCTACCACTGCTACCACCACTACTGCTGCAGCTCCAGCTCCAGTAGCAGTACGATCACAGGTAAGTAAAGCATATAGATCATGTGATTTTTTATTCAATTCGGTTGGTTGGATAGCCTGTTGCAGCACCAAGTCGTCCCCCTGTTCCTCCTCGAGTACATACTCAAGTTGTGTATTATCCTGTCCCTCCACCTGAGCCAATGCCCTTGCAAAAACTAGTCGCCCTTGCTGTTTTATTTGGATTCGGTGCTGTGGGTCTCTCAGCTGCAATCTTGCGTGTGATCAAGGTAAAAGCCTGGAATCAATGGATGATATGGCCGTGTGCTTACATATGTATCATTGTAGTATTTCATTCGACCCATTTTCAAGTCCATTGCCGATTATCAGAGCAATCGTTACAAGGAAAGAAGCGTTGGATTCAAATCATTGAATGAGAAGCTCTTGAAGGAAGCTGGAAAGGAAAAGGACGGTGATGAAGAAGCCGAAGAAGGTGAAAAGGAAGACAACCAAGAGAACAAGGAAGGAGAAAAAGAGACTAGCAGCAAACCCTTGGAGCAATTGGGTGAGAAGCATCAAGTCATGTCTGATACGCTTTCACGTTTGGTGAATATGGCTCAAGACCGTGTGCAGGCACTCAAGGACAATAAGCCATATAGCGGTCTACGTGATGGGTTGTCAAGTTTGCGATCGACGCTCGAGGATTCAAATGATACCTACTCTTCTTATTCACCTTATGCATCGTATGGATATGGTCGCAGCTCAGGCTCTCAAGATTCACCTGCTGTGCAAGGATTCAAGAGCGAGATTCGTAGCTTCAAGGGCATGTTACTCAACCGCCGTAACTTCCCTATGGTGAACACAAGCCGACCTTCTTCTCCATCCACTGCCACTGCCCAGTAAAAGTTTTTACCCTTATATAACCTAGAATTGTGTATGTGTGTTTGAATAATACTTTTATCATGTTGAAAATTGCAATCCATGGAGGAGAATGGGGAAATGGGCATTGTTAATGCATAAACAAGGCAATCCATGAGCATCGGAGCAACGTGATCCATTGCTGACATAGCGCTATTCCCCCCAATTTTATTATCAAGGCACCCGCCTCTCTCTTTTCAATCCAGTAAATGAAGTTGATAGGCTTAACAGGCGGTATTGCTTCTGGTAACTATTGAAGAGGAAGAGTTCCTTCAGCTTTTTTTTATTTACCCAATGTCTATTCAAAAACAGGCAAATCGACTGTGTCTCGACTACTCCAAGAGCATGAGATCCCCATCATTGATGCTGACAAGATTGCACGTCAAGTAGTGGAACCGGGCCGTTCTGCCAACAAGCTTATCCGCAAACATTTTGGAGATGATGTATTTCTTCCTGACGGCAATATTGATCGACCGAAACTTGGCCAAGTGATATTTGGAGATCCTGCTAAGCGAAAGGTCTTGAATCAATGCACCCACCCAGCAGTACGCAAAGAGATGCTCAAGCAAGCGTTCCTTTATTGGATCAAAGGAGCAGATGTGGTGGTTCTTGATGTTCCTTTGCTATTTGAAAGTGGCATGGATAAACTTGTGGGTACAACAGTGGTTGTTTATTGGTAAGCATTTCAAACTATATCATGCAAGAGAATAAGATGACTAAATCTCTCTATCTATCTATCTAGCTCTGAAGTATTGCAGCTACAACGATTGATGAAACGAGATGGAATCAATGAGGATGCTGCAGCACAACGTATACGATCACAAATGGCCCTTAACGACAAGGTATCCAAGGCTGATGTGGTGATTGATAATTCCAGCGACATATCTCAGCTGCAAGTCCAAGTCAAGAACCTCATCCAGCGTATACGTCCCTCCACATTGACTTGGATGCTTGAATACGTCGGTCCTCCTGCTATCATTGCTGGTCTTGCTGTAGTTGCCAAGTTGTATTTACCACGAGCATTATTGTATTTGGGTGATGTCATTGCAAAGAAACGGGCTGGTCTCGCATAAGGAATAAAGAGAATGTAGATGAATTACACACCGCACAAAGCGATTTCTAGAGTGAATTAGACATCCGCTGTATTTTACACCTCTTCCTTTTACACTTACACACAGCTCCGTTCAATTCAACATGGTACATTGCAAACTAGAAACGACACCAGATTGGCTCCAATGCTCACATCCATCCTCGATTCATAGACTACCGCCGCTCGTCCAACTTGGGATCCAGCCCGTGGCAACGATAGCAAAGCACCTAGTTTCCAATACAGCTCTCGCGATCTTGCTGCTCACACAAAGCTCAAATTCAGGCAAGTGTTGTTGTTGCCATGGAGATTTCTACTTTGAACCTTGTATTAACAAACGTATATATATATATAAACAGACAACCTGGTCAGGGTACCACGGACGAGATTGGTGATCGTGAACGATTGATTGCCGAATTGCGTTCAGCCGAACAAGAATACTATGAAAATAAGGACAAAGAAGGAGACGACCGGCAAGACCAAAAGATGATTGGTGGCCCCTCTGCTGATGAAGTGGATGCTCGACGTCAACAATTAATGGAAGAAGCTGAAAAGATGGCACAACTGGATAAAGATGCAAGTGATAGCGAAAGCGACAGTGGAGGGAGTAGTAGGTAAATATATACATCATCGGATTAGGGTTGTATTTGAATGTCTTGTTTTGACACAGCTTTTATAGTGACGAATCGGATGAATCAGACGACGATGAAGACAATACTGCAGAGTTATTAGCAACGTTACAAAAGATTCGTCGAGAACGTGCAGAGGAAAAGGAACGACAGGAACGTGAACGACTTGAACAAGAAGAAGCTCAACGTGAAGAAGAAGCCATGACCGGTAACCCGCTATTGAACATTGGTGATGAAAAGCGAGACTTTAGTGTAAAGAGACGGTAAGGAGGGAACTCGAGTGGATAGATGCTTGGCATGTTGTTTAACTTTTTCCTTTTTATTAGCTGGGATGATGATGTGATCTTCAAGAATCAAGCCCGCGGTACCGAAGATAGATCCAAAAAGCGTTTTGTTAACGACATGTTGCGTTCTGATTTCCATCGTCGTTTCCTTACAAAGTACATCCATTAAGCATGCCATTTTTACATATCTTCCCAATAAATTCGATTTGTGCTTCATTCACAATGCATTACGTTAGTTGTATACGCAGTGTTTTACCTTGGATTGCGTTCTACCGTGATGTATGCAAAGGATCAGTAATTGGTGGTTCGACAAGATCAAAACTAAAATACCCCCATAAGCTCTGCCAATGTTCCTCATTCACTCGACCCATTCATGGTCATGATTTATCAATAGCAATGTTCTCCATGATAAATTACCGATTTCTCTTTTTATACATTTGGCTCTTTATTTGAAAGAAAAGACACCATCTCGTAGCGAAGTACCATATTTACATAAACTCGAATATCGCAAAAGCATGACCATAGCTTGGAGTGATGAGCCATAAAAGGAAACGACATCGCACTGACACTGTTACACCAAAGGGAGTGGCACAGCTTTGGGGACTGATTTATGCCGATGATTGAAGCTGATGGTGGTGGTGGTGGTCCTGTCATTAAAATACAACTGCGGCAACGCGTGATATTGTTTCCCTGTTGACTTTAAACTTGCAGTTACATCATGCAGCTACTGGTATTGCTCTCTTCTTCTTTACTACACTCTACAATGACTAACTTGAATCTCACTTGCAACAACACCCAGCCCATTGGCATTGACGGCGACATTGATACTGGCAAGCCACGTAGATCGCGTCGTAATGTTGAACCTATCGATTGGGGATCTGCCAACATGACAACTTTGGGGCCTGAAAACAAACAACAAGCAAAGTCAATATTGACAGATGGTACATTCCATATATTATTACATTGATGAGTGTATCACTGATCCTTTTACATTGATGTATATAGCCACGTGGATAGCCATGGAAGAAATGTCACCTGTGGAAGAGGATACTATCGAGCAAAAGTGCTTTCACTGGGAAATCGACAATTGGAGCAATTTACCACATGAGGCGCGTGGACCTGTGTTTGAAGCAGGTGGCCATGAATGGTATGTATTATAGCTTCGATATATGGTTTTCCATTCAAACCGACTTTTTGAGTCATAGGAATCTCCTCCTGTTTCCTCGAGGCAATCATGGTGACTTTTCACATATCTCGGTGTATCTCGAATTGACCAATGCCAAAGACACCTGTCGTCCCGATCAGCATGCATGTGCTCAATATGTCATTCTTGTATCATCCATATCCGATCCAACCAACTACTACTGCAAACGTAAGTGATATACTTTAAATATATATGCCTTCGCTTACACACGAATATAGCGAGTCGTGCTCGTTTCTCGAATTACTGCAAGGATTGGGGATTCAATGACTTTTTGCCGCATGAACGCCTGCTCTCATTCAAAGATGATAAGGAACGCGTATCAGTGCCTTTCTTGGAAAACGACCGTATCCGCTTTTCAGTCATTGTCAATGTGGTGCGTGATCCAACGGGTGTATTGTGGATGACAGACTTTGAAAAGTAAGTAGATCGGATATGAGGTGGGAGAGGGAAAGCAGTTGTATGTAGCTGACATGCTTTGTTCTTTAGCTACGATTCGAGGGAACATACGGGCTTTGTTGGGTTGAGGAACCAAGGCGCCACTTGTTACATGAATTCGCTCTTCCAATCGCTCTATTGCACCAACGCGTTTCGCAAAGCAGTCTATCAAATTCCCACCGAGAATGACAATCCCACGGATAGTATTGCTCTATCAATGCAACGTCTCTTCCACAACCTTCAATTCTCAAACAACGCCGTAGGTAAGCCAACATCATCATCAATTACTTTGCTCCCGGGTACCATTCTAATAAAATAATCATATAGACACGGTGGAAGTGACAAAGTCCTTTAAATGGAATTCACTGGACACGTTGATGCAACATGATGTTCAAGAGTTCAATCGCCTTCTTCAAGACAAATTGGAGGAAAAAATGATGGTACATACTAGCAGGATCAAGGAATTACATGTACTCGCTCATGCTGACAATCCTATTACATAGGGTACTCCCGCGGATGGTGCTATCAGAAGACTTTTTGTCGGACGAATGACAAGCTATATCAGATGCATCAATGTTGATTACCAGTCAAATCATTCGGAGGACTATTATGGTATGCAAGAAGAAGGGGTTGATGAGTGATAAAAGTCAATACATTACTAAAGCCTCCCCTTATGCAGATATACAATTGAACGTCAAAGGTTGCAAGAACCTGGAGGAGTCTTTCAAGGATTATGTGGCTGAGGAGACAATGGATGGTGACAACAAGTACATGGCGGGAGACCATGGATTACAAGATGCAAAGAAAGGAGTGACCTTTGAATCTTTTCCACCTGTGCTCCACCTGCAATTGAAACGATTCGAGTATGACATGAGACGGGATGCCATGGTCAAGGTAATGACAAAAGGGGGAGGGGCAAGAGCTGGATGGATGAGATTCTTATGTATTATGTAGATCAACGATCGGCATGAATTTCCTCTCAAGATCGACTTGGAACCTTATTTGTCCCCAACTGCAGATCGATCATCGCCCAATACTTATTTATTACACGGGTAAGATGCTGAAGACAGGGAATCAAGATCGATTGCTTACATATATTTTTGTGTAGTGTACTTGTGCATTCTGGGAATGTGAGCAGCGGTCACTATTTTGCATTCATCAAGCCAACCAAGGATGAAACATGGTATGTATATGGTGTTGATCCATTATTGTTTTATGCATCTCGTCTTACAATGGACCATGGTAGGCTAAAATTTGACGACGAACGCGTTACACGTGCTACGCTTGATCATGTCTTGGAACACAATTATGGAAGTCAGACACCCTTTGGTGGCTATTTCAACTTTCAGAGCTTTCGACGATCTTCCAATGCGTATATGCTGGTTTATATCCGTGAATGCATGGTGGAGGATATATTGGACGCAGTTGACAATTGTGACATACCACAGCATCTATGTAAGTATCGGGTTTTTGATGGCGTTTGTGATACACTCTCCTTATATAAATTTGCGAACAGGGAAACGATTGAAAGAGGAGGAAATGCTATGGCAAGAGGCACAAAGAAGACGAGAAGCTCAACAAATCTACTTGAACGCAAAGGTATTTCTATTCTCCTGCTACTACTAGCAGGTATTCAATGATGCGATGTTTATCTATGTATGTAGGTTTATCCATCATCTTCATTCCAAATCAATGACCAGTATGGTATCATCAATGAATGTCATCCTGGTCCTATGGCAATGTTCATGTCGGTGCGAAAGAATGAGCTGTACCATGACTTTAAGAACGATGTTGCAAAGGGCTTCCATATACCTCCTTCAGAAATCAAGCTGTGGTCGCTTATTACTCGATGCAACAAGACACTTCGTCCCGAGAGATGCATTGACAATGTAGCCGATAGCAATACCAGTAAGTAACCACGCCTTGGTACTATTGCCTTTTTCTAAATAGTGGTGTATACATAGGATTGGAAGAATTGATGCGATACATGACCGGCGATTCTCTTTCTCTTTATGTCGAATTTACTGAAGAGTTTGAACCGGCGCCTAGTCCAACTACATACCCGTGGCTGTATAGCATGGCCGATGATGGCGAAGAAGAAGCTCTTGACGATGATATTATCTGGTTTTCAAAGGACACTATCTCCACCAAACCAAAGGAAGGCGACGCTATGCTCATATTCATCAAAAGCTTTATCCCTGAAAGCCAAGAACTACAGTAAGTATTCTATACCTTGCATACTTTTACGTGCTGGATGACTAATTGAAAACCATAGCGCTCGAGGCACCATACACGCTTACAAGCATCAAAAGATTGAGTCTGTCTTGGATTGCATACGATGTTTGACGCATTTCTTTTATACTACACCTCTGGCTCTTTATGAGGTATGTATAATGTATTGCAAGCGCGTGTTTACAGTATCGAGGTTATTAATGCATGCTATGTATGGTTACATATTAGGAGGAATCTCCGGATACTGTCAAGGCACTTCAGACCGATTCCACCTTTGAAGAATCTGGTATCGAAACGGGGGATATCATTTGTGTACAAAAGCAATTATCAGAAGTAGAGTAAGTGACCACAAGGTATTATGATGAATGGAGTAAGGTATTGATCTTTATTTGACTATGTAGGATGGAGAATATGCGAGAAAGGGGTATGTACCCTACTGCTCGGGAATACATTACCTATCTTGCGTGCCGGGTCGATGTCACATTTCAGCCGCAAAGTGGGCAAGAACACCTCCCGGCGCTCACATTGTCCTTGTTATATACAACGAGCTTTGAGGAGATTGTGGAAGAATTGGGTTACTATGCAAGCATGGATTCCAGCTACGTGCTACTTTTCCGACCTGGGCTTGCAAAACGAGAAACGCAATGGGTCGCTGTCAGACGTTATGAAGGATGCATTTTGCGAGACTTGTTGACTTTTGCCGATCCAAAGCAACCTTGCTTGGGATATCAATGTCTGGATATCACCTTGGATGAATATGAATCGCAGCGGGTGATCAGCATCATTGTTTGCAAGGAAAACCTAGCCAGCAGCAATACGCATACCGTCAAACTGACCACTGCAAGATCGGTATCCTTTCGAGGGCTTTGGGACAGGATCACATTGGAGACCAATTATGACCTAGCAAAGTATACCGGCAAAATGTGCTTCGTTGTGGGCATTTGCCACCACTTTTACGAGACCTTTACAATGGATGACTTGATTGCTTACGTTCCGGAAGGAGACAAGTACCAGATTTATGCAGAGGTTAGTATATTTATCACAATGACATCCAACAACGTATATACTCACTCATTAGCGTCATTGTGTAGCCTATACCTGAGGATGAACAAAACGTGGAAGCGGACAATGTATGGCTCCCCGTCTTTCATTACGATGGCGATATCCACCACGCCCACTCGGTGCCTTTCCAGCTTCTGATTAAAAAGGTAATACATTGTATACATAGCAGGGAGATTTCATTGTCCTCATGCAACCAATTTTAGAATGAATTATTTTCTGATACCAAAAAGCGACTACAAGCACGAACTGGAATGACCAACGAAGAATGGGGCAGAGTCAAGTGCTTCCTTATACAAGATGACTTTGTGATAGAAGAATTGAAGGACAATGATAAGCTTTCCGACCGACCTTATACTCCACTACAAGAAACAGTCATCGGCTTGGACCACCCTGAAAGGACATTTAAACCTATATTCCAAAGACCACTCCGCATTCAAGGTTGACCTTACATATGTAGTACATAGGACCAATTGTACATTTGCAGATAGCATAATTGAAAGTCAAAAGCATGTAGCTCTTTATATTACTTTTCGATTGCATATAAAACAACAAAAGATATGAAAGATGGAAAGAGAGTATGTGTACATGTATGTGTGCTGCGTTAGAAAAAAGGGGGATTTGTGTGGAATGTGTGTGGTAATAGAAAAAGAATGATGTTGATAGATAATGTGGATGCGTCTATAGAGAGAGAGAAAGAGGATCTTGCTTATGCACGGTCTGCACTGTTCACATAGTCCAAAGCCTTTTCTTTGACTCGTTCAGCATCTTCCTCAGAACCATGTTCCTTCTCGTATTGCAGCCATTTCTTGAAAAAGAACTTCATCTTTTTGGAAGACACCTTCATGGATGTGAGACGCTCAAACAATCGTCGGATGATTTCTTGGTCACCAGCCTTGATCTCCATATCCACATAGACACTCCAGATATCAATGCGCTTAGGATAGCTGCTCAGCAGACCCTCAAAGATAGTGCGTCCACGTTCAGGCTCGCCATGCTTGAATTCCATTTGTGCAAATTTGCTGATTGTCTCAACATCTATAAATTGACTACATAAGCACATGCTGTGGATATAAACTTTTGTGAACACTTACGATGATGTTTGGGCAGCACCTTGACACAGCGTTGTAACAATTCTCGTGCGCCTTCAACATTGTCGTTCTTGAGATAAAACAGGCCAAAGTGAGTCCAGAATTTGGGGTTTTGGCTAAACTTTTTGAGAGACTCTTCCAACAAGGCTTGTGCTTTCTATAATAAAAAAAGTCAGTATCCCACACGACATGCTAAAATTCTATATGTGTACTTGCCTCGGTCTTTCCGGTGCGTTCATACATCTCGGCCAATTGCATATGCATCTTTTCAGGATCGCAGTAGACACAAGAGCGCTTAAAGACCTCCTCCAATGATTCATCACTGCCGTATGTGTTTTCCAAATTGAGCATTGCCATCCAGACGTTCATTTTTTCTTGTTCTTCACGGAAACTGATAGTGTTCAATGCACGGTTACCGATTTCACGTGCCTTTTCAATCTCGGATAGTTGAAGCTGGTATGCCATATAGTTGATCCAAAGAAAAGAGGAATTGGGTGAACCGACAAGAACACGCTCATAGTCACCAGCTGATTGAGGAGCCGTGGTTGACAATTCAGCTGTTTTATCCTCGACTTGCTTTTCACCACCCTTCGTTTTCTTCTTGGCATCTTGCTCTTCGTCCGATTCATCCTCATCAGATTCATCCTCGCTGTCTTGTTTGGTCTCTTGCAAGTTGCCCGACCAGTCGAAACCTTTGCCACCAAGAGCAGGAACAGCAGCATCATCTTCATTGTCACTGTCAGAGGATTCATCGTCGTCGTCGTCAGCAGCAGCAGCTTCGCCCATCGTCTCATCGATATCACGCACATCTTGCATCTCTTCATCTTCTTGTTGAACGTCTTCTTCCTCGTCATTTTCTTCTTCTTCAGATTCAGATTCGAGATCATCATCACTGGAAAGTTCATCCATAATATCATCGCCATCTTCATCCTTCTTGTCTCCGACACGGCTCTTGTTCAATGCACCTTCGACGCGGTTGTTCTCGGTATCAACATGCAAGATTTTGCACTTTACGAGTTGACCAGCAGAGTACAACTTTTGCCAATCCTTGACGAATTCATCCGAAAGGTATCCAATTTTGATGCGTGCAGTAACATTACGACCGAGACTGACAAATACACCATTGTTGGCAACGTTGCTGACATAGCCCCAGAGGATTTGATCAGCTTCGACATCAGAGACCGAGTTGATTTCTGGGTTTGCTGTTGCGGGAGGAGCGGCGTCGGGGTTGACACGGCATGAGCGCAAGGAGAGGTCGAATTGGTTCTTTCTGTAGTTGGTAGCAATGACAGCGTAACGAACAACCATGCCTTCCTTGTAGTCAGCCAATGGATCGTTGCTGAAGGTATCGACGAGATCAGTGCGGTGAACACGGCCATGGATACCATGGGCAATTTGGACTTGCATTCCTTGGTGACGCGTGATACGTTGCACAAGACCAAGACCCACCATGCCGGTCTTGATGCTCTTGACATTGGTAATGCGAGGAATGGCCTTGTCCTTGGATGGCACAAATTCAGCCATATGATGTTGCTTATCCAAGCTCACAAGTTCAACAGGCACCAATTGGCCAACGACATACTCCTTTTGGAAGTTGGTAGCCTTGGCAACATCGCTTGATGTGAATTGCTTACGGATCAAGCCATGCAAGTGAGCACCCACCACAATATCCACATGCTTCTTGGATATGTTGGTGACAAAACCAAGATAGTGTTCGCCAACCTTGCCCTTGCCAACATCGGTCTTGCTGCCGAGCTTGAGTGAGCAGTCGATCACTTCCTTGACATCATGCGTACGTGTGATAGGCAAGTAACCATGGCCCTTGGTGTTACGCATTCCCAAAATCTTGACGTCAATTTTGTCACCATTCTTGAATTGGCCAAGTGGGTGCTTGAGATCCTTGACTTGAGAGACATCCGTGAACAACTCTGTGATAGCAACGCGACCATGACGACCATTAGCGAGTTCGATATTCAATTGCATATCCTTGACGGTCTTGATCGTGGCCGAAACAATATTGCCAATGGCAAACTTTTCAGCTTCTTCCTTTTTGCGAGCCTCCTTTTCTTGCTTCTTGACCTTGCCGACGTTGGTCAAAGAGGCAATGATGCGACGTTGATCTTGATTGACGGCATAAATATAGGCCTTCACAGTTTGGCCGATACGGAAAGCAGTTGTAAGATTGGCGACACGTGCTTCGGTCATTTGCGATGCAGGTACAAATCCGGTCAGACCACCATAGAAACGCAAGATAGCACCACTAGGACGAACCGATTGGATGACAGCATGGGTGATCATATCAGACTTTGCAGTTTCCCAGCTTGTGATACGGGGCAATGGACTATCAATCAAAGTTTGCTTGAGAGAAACCAAAAGACGGCTATTGTCGACATCACGCTCCAAAACACGACCACGGATCTTGTTGCCAGGCTTATATTTGAGCTCAGGTTGCTTGAGGGCTGTATCAGCATAGTGGATGACGGGCACAAGTGCACTGATACCAGAAGAGATATTCAACAATAAACCGGCACGAATAAACTTTTGAACGGTGCCTTCAATGATATCACCAATCTCAATCTCATTGATGTTGCCATATTTCTCATCGATAACGCTCTTTTTGAGAGTGACGGACAATACATCTTCCATAGGGCTGTAGCTGAGTACACGAGCAGTGTGGACCGTATCCAAGCCATACTTTGCGGATGTCTCCATGACGTTCTCAATGCGCTCATCCGAAATATTGTTGACCTATTTTACACATATTGTGAGTGATCGACATCCTCCTTTTGACATATCACCAAGATGACTTACACTTGCAAAGGCTTGAATATCTTCCACGCCCTTGATCGACATATAAAGTCCCTTGTTACGAGCAACACGTACGACCTTGACTTCCTCCAACAATGTGCCGTGAGGATAGCGTTCGCCCACATACTGCTGGGCTTGGTTCTTGGTATCGGCCAACAAGTGAGGTAACAATGTACCACCGACCATCTTGTGATTGACACCAGGTGCGCAAAACAATATACGGAAAGTGATGCTGTCTCCAACATTATAGGATGATACGTCTCCATTAGGGATTTGGGAAGCATCGATGGTGGCATCGTAGAGACCCATAAAAGTGATATTCAAGCCCTTGGATTGGACTGCTTTGATGGTGCCGTTGACCTTCAATCCAGGTACAACCGAATGGAGACTGGAAGCAGGACTCTTAACCTATAAAGATACTAATCAGTGATCCATCCTTTACCAATAAAAGAGGTGGTAGGTGACTTACAATAGCCTTGGCAGCTTGATTTGAATCGAGAGTGACATTGACGGTGCGTTGATCCTTCTTTGGTGACTTTTTCACAACACATTGCACAATTTGGCCTGGCACCAATGGTTCGCCACGGTTATATTCGTTGACATAGGTCTCTGCATCCTTCAAATTGCAAAAGGCGGTAACATCCTTGATACCAAGTGACAAAATGTAACCGTGATCCTCAACACTCTTGACGCTAGCACTCAAAACCTAGAAGATATATATGTATGAATATTCAATGCATGATACACTGATCATCCAACTTACCGATCCTTCGCTTGCATCCACCTTGGCAACATCACGGTTGATAGCTTCAGGACGCAATGTAAGCTCAACGTTGGTCTTTGTTCGCTTGTCTGATGGATCAGCTTCCTCCACACGCACCACACGGCATTGAACAAATTGACCGACACGGAACAACTTGTATAAGCTTGGAAGACCTTGTTCCTCTTCGTCATCCTCGTCGTCGTCGTCATCGTCGTTGTCATTGTCGTTATCACCAGCAATACGTTCAACAGCTGCGCTGACTTGTTCTGAAATTTCGGTGATAGGAACGACACCAGTGATTTGTGATGGAAGGGCAACAATGAGCTCAAGGTCTTTGATCTTTGTGATGCATCCAGTCATCAACGTCTCGGGATTCAAATCCTAGTATTCATTGTTTAGTCTCTTGTATTATCCATGGATTCAACACTTTTACCTTGAGTGAAAGACGATCGATAGGTGCATGCTTTTCAGTCTTTGGCTTGCTGTCCTTTTTGCTGGCAACTGCTGCCTTCTTTTTGTCGGTTTTACGTCGTTTCTTTGCTGCAGGCTCGTCAGCAGTCTCTTTACGTTTCTCGCTCTATAATAAAAAGGTGCATGAGTAAGAAGGTTGGCCGAGAAAGTCAAATGTGCATATCGATCGCTTACACTTTTGAACAAGTCATTGGCAGCCTTGATTGAAATCTGACGGTGTTCGAGTGGTGTAAGAATGCTGGCACCTCCACGAGGAAAGTCGATCTCCTCTGACTTTGTTGCTGCCATGACGAGAAAGAATGGGGTCGAAGGAAAAAGAGATCGATCAAGGAGAGTAACAAAAACTTCGGAGGGGTGCAACCACTCAGACATTATCTCCTGCAAATTCACTGCCACCACCGCCATCAGTGGCTTGGATCCCGCCAAGTCCGTTCATGCAAGAAACACACTCAAATCATATTACAGAGTATGTCTTTTAAAGAATAAAAAGTATATTATTAGATATATAATTATAATAAAAGTGGTTAAGCAAGCATGCCAGCAATCGATGCTGAGATCCAGGTTGACATAGCACCGCATATCATAGCAGATACTGCAAGTTTGGATATTTCTCCTGTGCGATTGGGTGCCAGGGAGCCCAGAGTACCAATTTGAATACCAACACTTGAAAGATTGGCAAATCCACACAGAGCATAAGTGGCGACCAATTGCGATCGTTGAGTGAGCTTATCTGCATAATCGCTTGTCATGGCCTGATAGGCAACGAATTCGCTACAACAATAGCACATTAGTAGCATGAATTGGGGTCTTTATGCTTAAACTTACTTTGCCCAGATCTTGAGTGCCATCAATTGACCCACTGCTACCACATCTGAGCTATCAGCACCAATAAGCCATGCAATCTAATATACCACGTGTTAGCATGGATATGTACATCACACAACCTACTACATAAAAGCACTTGCCGGTACAAAGACATAACCAGTGACAAGTTGCAAAGTGAGATCTTGAATAGTCAAAAAGTTACCAGCCCACGTGAGGAAAGCATTGAATGCATAGAGCAACGATAGAATAGAAATCAAGTTGGCAGCAATACAAAGGACAATGGTCATGCCAGTGTTTGCACCATTGGCTGCTGCATGTAAAATATTGGCAGCTGGTTCCTGCTGTGGTGGGACTTTGATCACACGTCCTGTCAATGGTTCTTCCACCTCAGGGTATCGAATCTTGGATACAGCCAATGAACATGGGATGGACATGATACACGATGTAAGAAGGGCTTGACCTGATACGCCCATTGCCATATAACCAAACAGCACAGAGCCAGAAATGGTGGCGAAACCTGAGGTCATGACTTGATGCAGCTCAGATGTTGTCATTAATGGCAAGAAAGGACGTACGAGTAGGGCATTTTCACCTTGTCCAATAAAAGGCTTTTTTTTTTTACATATTAATCCTCCATTCATCTAATCGCGACCGACCCTTATACTTACCGAGGCGGTGGCTACAACAGCTTCTGCACCTGATACTTGTAACAGATACACAAAAATGACAGCGAATCGGGAGAGGAGCCATTGCAAGGCACCAACGTGGTACAACATTTGCACGGTGGATGCGAAAAAGATGATGGCTGGAAATACAGTAATAGCAAATATGCTCATATCGGCAATGTCATCATTGGTCAAGAATTGGATGCCGTGCCATGCTTTGCTTAGGTATCCTTGTGCAAAGGTAGATGCCCACTCGAAAATGTCGTGACCCACTGAGGACCTGAACACAAATAGTGCTAACAAGAATTGGAGCAGCATTGAGCTGCATACCGTAGTCCAATTGATAGCGCGTCGGTTCTACATACATACATACATACATAGTGTCATCATGGTGAGTATACAAATGTCTATGTATGATATTATATACATACGTACCGTGGATGAAACAACCAAGAGCAACAAAAAGACCACTAAACCGACCAAGGCAATAAATCGCTGCAATCGTGTTGAATCTGTCTCAGGGATACTAAACACAGTAATGACAATGACAGCCACCACAAAGGCACCATACAATATGGATCGAAGGCGTTTGCTGAGCTTGTAAAAAGGTGCTGCTACTGTATCCCATACCTTCCAACATGGTGTCGTGATCAGTGAGAATGGGACATAGTTGAAGATCATTTTTAGCGTGAAGCAAGCATAGATCAGACCAAGGATCAAATTTTCTTGATTATAGCCCTTTGGTACCTGCAGCGCATAGGCTGCAGCGAGAAACCCTGTGAACAGTAACCACATGACCAGGCTGTGACATGGGATAATGTGTGTGTTTGTGTGGTGTAGAAAAAAAGAAGGGACGGGTGTTGGTTTGATTTGGTATACTTTCCCAGGTACCCTTCCCCCCTTTCATTGTCGGTGATAGCAATGAAAACACACAAAGAAGAAAAAGGGTCTTACCGAAACCATACTTTATGACGGCTGTAAAGACGACCAAACCATCCTTTTTTCTCCTCGTGTTCTTGTTTCTCTTCTTGATCAGCTTGGCCTTCGCAATCGATATCTTCTTGTTTCTTTTTCTCGTCCTCGATCTCGTATTCAAATTCACGCTCAGCTTCGGCCGACTTGGTACTTGCATTCTCGAGAACGACAACGTTGCTGGTGGCTTCAACAATGACTTTCTCTTCCTTTGTTGAAAAATCCTGAGGCGTAGTAGCGGCCATCTTGAATATGTACTATTGCAGTTGATGCGGAATAGTAGTAGAAGAGAGAATAAGAAAGTAATGGGAAGAAATAAAAGCCTGAGAAATGATTTGTGTTCTCACATTTTATCGTGTACACCTCTCTATCTTGTCAATCACCCAATATAGATAAGGAAGGGACGACTGTCATATGTAAGATAGCTTTTGTGCACAGTTGCTTTATTTGTCGCGCGATATAGTGTATTGTTTTACTACGAAATTACCGAGGAAAAGAAAGTGAACAAAGCGTATATTCTTATTACACAACATAAAAAAACGGAAGACGTGTATAGAGGTGGTGGTGGTGGTATGAGAAGTGTGATAATGCGTGTGTATGGTGGTAGTGTATGGTGTATAACTTGGTAAGAAAAAGGGGGTAAAAAGATAGTAGTATTATTAAACGGTAACGGCGGTAGAGCTTGAAAGACGACTTGTTTCACCTTCGGGAGAAGCCTTTGCTAGACGATCTGGATCCATACCACAGCCATGCAAGGCACCCGGAAGAGCACCCATTCTATACAAGAATATCATTCGTTTAGAGTAATTCTTCCTGAGTTTGGGTATTTTGTGTTACCTAGCAAGGAACATTTGCAGACGTAAACGGGAACATTCTTGATAGAGGTCCGTGAGTGACCGATGGCGATAAGCACCAATACGCAATTGACGTAAAAAGGCGTAAAATTGCATCACCGATTCCAGCCGATCACGACAATAGCGGTCAATGCACGACCATTCATCGAAATACGAGGTCCTAAACCGATACAAGAGCACTCGATCACATTGGTCCTTTTCTCCAGGTGCCACAGCACGTCCACAAGCCTGACATCCATAAAATACAGGTGAGAGTGAAAAGCGTTCCCACAGACTGGCAATGGTGTTTTCAGTATTCGCTGCTGCTGCTGCTTGTTGTCGTTGTTGAGTCTCGATAAGCTGATTGACGTAGCCAGGTGGGCAATCTTCCACAAAGCATGTCTTGACTAAGATGGCATCAATAATCTTTCGACACGCCATACGTGGATTCGGTCCAAAACGTAAAGTCGGTTTTACATCTTCTTCAATCACGTGCTTCATGTAAGGTAAGCTGTTGAGTTTGCGTAATGAAACAGTGGTTGCTGCATCAATGAATTGGCGGAATTCCATTAAACAATGATCATCTTCCGACGCCTCAACTTGCACTCCCAAAGATAGCTTTGTTGTTGCTTGGTTACTGACAATGGATTGAGTAGCAAGATCGATCTGAGCTCGCATCAATGATGATAATGGTGGCGCGTCAGGATGATCTGGAGCAAGTGCAGATGATGAAGAAGAAGAATGGGTGGATATACGATGATCACTCAAATTAGTGCATGTGGAGGATGGTCGATGTTGTTGCTGATGTTGTTGCTTTTGATATTTGGATTCTTCACTTTGTAGGTGATGGCGTAATTGAGCAAGTTCTTTTTGAGCAAGAGCAAGATCGCTTTGAGCTTCATTCAACAAATGACGAACGACCTCCAAATCCTGTTCAATGCGTTCTTTTTCCTTTTTCTCATGCTGAATCATTTCATTCGCCTCCTCAAACAATCGCTGAGATAATTCTTCGAGTTCACGCTTCACTGATTCTTTGGATTGTTGAATTTGCTGTACTTGTTGACGTTCCCCAGTGCACTTTTGTTGAAGAATCTCGAGGTCTTGTTTAAGAGCTTCAAGTTCAGGACCACGTCGTTCAATCGCTTGCTCCTTTGTGATTATTTGTTGTCGTAATTGTTGTATATAGTCATGCTGTTCACTCTGTTTATCTCGTAAACGCTCGAGTTGGCTCTGGGTGCGATCAATTGTCTGCACACGCACTGCACGCTCGGCTTGCCACCACTGTAAAGCAGGCTGAGGATCATCGCATAAACCACAATGCTCTGAATCGACTGAGACTAGCCAATGCTCACAGGCACAGACAGGTGGATTCGTCATGAGAACCTGGTGATGAGGTGTAATGGGGCTACTGCTGTTGGTGCAACTGCTTTCTGATGATGAACGGGTGGATGACGGTACTGAACAAGACGACATGGTGCAAGATGCACGGTCAGTGCGCGCTATAATGGGTGGTGGTGGTGGTTGTGATGGAATTGAGCCAGTGGAAGAAATGGCAGCAGCAACAAAAGAGGACGAGGACGAGGGAATGTTGCTGTTAATGGTGGTGGCGGATGCGAGTGAGGTTGAGGTTGAGGTTGAGGTGATGGTGGTGCAGTTGTGCTGTTGAGCAACGGAAAGGTCGTCAAACGCCGCTTGTTGAAGTTGATGGTAGAGTTGTGCTATATTGGACGCCTGCTGTTTTGGGAGAAGCGGTGATGTGTTGTTGTTGTTAGAGGAGTGATGCTGCTGCTGTTGCTGCAATGTAACCCCTGGTTCGTGCAGCGCCATTTTGCCTTGTTCTTTTTTAAAAGGGAATATCCCCCCTTACTATACCAACGTTGTTGCTTTAAGGGAAAGAGAGAGAGAGAGAGAAAAAGAAAGGATGTACAAGTAGGGTCCCTGACTTTCTGCTGCTGTGTCTTGTTTGGGTTTCAACAAGCGCACAGGCACACACGCACACTCTATGTCTGTGAAAATCTCGTGACCAAGTGGGACAAGACCATTGTTCTTTGTTGAGACATTGCTCTTTCTTTTACATGTGAAATAAAAAAAAGGAGGATATATATATATAAGCACTACTACTACTACTACAGAGTGGAATCAATTTAGAGCTTGGCTTCAAGCAAAGATGATCGGTTGTTGGTCTTGGAACAGGCCTTGTCATAATCCTCTTGCGAGATAGGTTTGGCTTCAACAGCCTAAATTCAAAGATAGTTTAGTCATTTTTTCATTCCTGTACATCCGCCACCATGACAACAACACTTACAGGGTTGTAACCAACATGTGGTGCACACTTGTTAGCATTAGCCTTCTTGTAGATGGTGATAACAACAGCACCACCCAAGCCAACGTTATGTTGGAGGGCATACTTGACGTTGGGTACCTGACGATCACCGGTCCATCCTCGGAGTTGCCATGTCAACTCTATATAAATAGTGAGCTAAATATATGCAGCATACATTTGTTTATGTATATACACAAACCTGTACATTGAGCCAAACCAGTGGCACCCAACGGATGACCCTTGGAGATCAATCCACCAGAGGGATTCACAACGTATTTTCCACCATAGGTGTTGTCACCCGAATCAATCAAAGTATGTGCTTTGCCAGGGGGAGTAAGACCAAGGGCATCATAAGTAAGAAGCTATATATAGAGAGCGTTGTTAATCTTTGTTCGTTTGGGAAAAAAAAGAGTGTATATATACCTCGTTGGCTGAGAAACAATCATGGAGTTCAATGACTTGAACATCATTAGGGGTAATACCAGCCTTAGCATAAGCTTCAGCAGCAGCACGACGTGTCATATCAGCACCAGCCCACTCGATAGCATCGGTAGTCAACATGCGTGGAGAATCCGTTGCCATGACTTGAGCACAAATTTCAACAGCTTGATCCCACAAGTTGTGCTTTTTGACAAAGTCTTCAGACGCAACAATAGCACAACCGGCACCATCACTGGTTGGGCAGCATTGCAACTTGGTCAAGGGGCCATAAATCTTGGGGGATTGCTTGATTTGATCAAGGGTGTAAACATCACGGAATTGCGAGTAGGGATTGAGAGAGCTTTATACATAATGATGGGTCAATCAAATGAATCCATCATCATCATCATCATTGTTCCTTACCTGTGGCGATGGTTCTTTTCGGCAATCTTGGCCATATGTTCCTCGGTAGCACCATACTTTTCCATATAGCCGATACCAGCATTGCCAAAGATCTGAGCAGCACCAGGTGCCTTTGGTTCAAATCCACGTTCACCAGCCATCACACTGAACACGTGATCTACATTGCATTGTATGTTAGTGAGATCCCCATGCTACAACTGGATGGTTTGATAGTTACCCATGGGGTTGGTACGATCTTGGAAAGCACTCGTCAAAGAACCTCTGGATCAAACAAAAATAAAATGCAGCTTGTCATTAATACTTTGTATTTGGAAAAAGACCCTCTTCGAGATATACCTTGCCATACGCTCAAAGCCAAGAGCCATTGCACAGTCGACAAGACCCGATGCTACAGCAAGACGAGCTTGCAATAAAGCAGTGGAGCCAGTAGAGCAGTTGTTGTTGACGTTAATGACGGGGATCTTTTGAAAAGAGGGGGAAATACAAGTTTGGTCAGCGTTGTGTAACGAAAAATGAGAAGATCGTGTGCATGTGTTACGCGCATACATACTTGAGTCATGCCAAGTTGATACAAGACACGCTGGCCACAGGTACTGTCACCATATACATATCCGCATGTTGCGTATTCGACTTGATCATAATTCACTTTGGCGTCATTCAATGCTTTGACAGCAGCTTCAAGGCCGAATTCTGTAAACGTGTGTATGTGTAAGGCGTCTGCACTGTTGGTGTTGTTGCGTTGCTATGTGTATATACCAGGATAATCCACCTCGCCACGAGGCTTGATGAACTTGGACATGCCAACACCAACAACGTATACTTTGCGTAAATCAGGAGCCATAATGGTATGTAAAGAGAAAAAAGGGGAGTAGTAAAGAATAAAGAGAGAGGGAAAAGAATGTGGGGTTGAGAGCTGGGAACCAACTTTTTATACCAGAAATCGTCACATGTAAGCAGATTCATAGCCAAGCAGAGGGAATGCGCTGCGTGAGAATTAGGTCTTTTAAAAATCATGCTCTTGAAAGTGTCATCCCCATATGCCATATAAAGCTGTCTCCTGCAACTATACCGGTTTCTCGTACTTGACAGCTGCATATGTATCCCCAATCTTAATCACTCTATATACCCATCCACGACCTTGCATATTCTTCTAAGTTTGTTTATTATTCTATAATTATTATTGGATAATGTATTCTACAATGATATAATAATATAAAAAGGATGATTACAATTTCTCATGCTGCTGTTGCTGCTTTTGAGATGGCTGAAGGGTGTCCACAAGACCAGTCAAAGGGAACATGACCAAATACTGCAATGTGTAGTAGTAGTCTTTTAGTCATCCTGAATCCACAGTATCATAGATATGTATACCTACCATGATGACCCATCCAAACATGCCAAAGAAGGTGCCTGAAACCAATTCTCGTTGACCATGGAAGAAATACGTGCTTGTCATGCAAAGCATCCACCACCACAAGGCCAGGAATCCATAAACGATGTATAAGCCATACTTTTTGGTACTATTCTTGAGCAAGATGGCGCGTTGTTCCTCCCATAAGAATAAGCTTGCATGGACCAAAAGCACGCAGTGACCTGAAACATCATGACCACCAATCCATTGACCTCCCGTTTGGCGACACGTGGCCTGACTTTGCATCAAGATGTCCGATGAACAGCTACCGCCCGTAGCCACAAACACACGATCGATAAAGCTGGGACCCAGTAACCATTGTGTGATGCAAAACCAATACGCCGTTGACAAGATATATCTTAACCAGCTCTTTTTGTCACCGTTGAGGAGTGAAACGTAGGCAACGGTCGTCCATAGCCAACCAAGCTTGACAAAATAGACGTTGATAAGGTTGTGAGAGTCGCTAAAGTAACTAGGTGGAACACGGCCTGCCACAAAAGTGCTCAGTGCTAATACAGTGATAGGATAGACAAGTGCTGGTATCCAACGATTGGTCAACATGGGTTGCAATGGCAAAGGAAAAGAAGAAGGGTAGTTGAGGGGTGTGTTGTAGGACAAAGAAGCGCTCTTTTTGTAGCTTGCATTGCTCGTGACTGACCACCCAGGGCTTGCTTTTTTTCCCTACTTTGGTTTGACAATTATGATTCAGGTCGAGTCGAATCCCACGCTCTTACCACCATTCCAACCGGTACAAGCACTCGATCTTCAGCTTGGCAATGAATATGTGCTCCAAGTTACAGCCAACAGTCAATACGCCATGGCTTCATGTTCGGATAGCACGGTGCGTCTTTACGATCTAGCAACGTTGCAACCTGCCACAGCACTACGCCAACAAAAGGTGCTCACCAAGATGCAGTTGTATAATGATTCAACCCTCTTCACATCATCCGTGGATGGGACACTCGTACGATGGGATTTGAGAACAGCACAACCTGTACAGACATTGACATGTAAGCACACAAGCTATACCCTTTTGTCATGTTAGTTTTACTTGACAAAATGATTAGATTCCAAGCCGATTTCTGCATTCGACATCAATTGCAATGATACGATGGCCGTTGTTGGTACGAGTGATTATGACAAGTATGCCAATGGTGAACTTGTGTTTTTTGATACCCGCCAGTCCTCGATCCTGCATAAATTTGTTGAATCCCACCTCGATGATATCACCGAAATCCAATGCCACCCCAGCATGCCCGCTCGTCTCTTGTCAAGCTCCACGGATGGCATTATCAACTATTACGACGTTACAGACTTTGATGAGGAAGAAGATATTCTCGCAGTCGTGGATGCTGGCTCGTCAATTCAACGAATGGGATTCTTTGGTCCGGATGCAGAATATGTCTACAGCTTGACACACACAGAGACATTTTTATTGCATACATTGGAGGTAAATGATTTTGCGTTTGCGTCAATGAACCTAGGCTAATGGGGGATTAGGGTGATCTCATTTGCGACTTTGGTGACGTGCGAAGCTTTGATAGCAATCAAGTCGAGTATGCTATTGACTGTAGTTATGATCCGGTATCACAGCGTTTCTATTTGATCACAGGCAATAATAGGTAAGAAGAATAAGAAGGACTACGTGGTCAATGGCTAAGGGATCTTATTAGTGGTGATGTTCAATTACTGCATGTGAATGTGGGTCAAGTACAGCATTGTCAAACACTCAAGGCACCTGGTGGCCATACCGACATTGTTCGAGCGGTCTATTGGAATCATCATTCTCAGAGCATCTTGACAGGTGGTGAAGATGGCCGTATGTGTGCATGGCAAGGTGCATCATCATCATAGAGAGGACATGAAGATAGATAAAAGTGTACATATGTAAAATTATTCAACAAACTATAAAACACATCTTTTAATAGATATGGTAAATCATGGTTGGATAAGCAAATGAGACTTTGCACTACTTAAATAAGTTGGGGGTGAGGATGTGGAATAAGGATCTTAAAATGCGTATATAAGAATTACTATAAAGTTATAGAGAGTGATCACGATGGGAATAAGGCATAAAAGAAAAAAACATGTAAAGAATAGAGAGAGAGAAATGGGGGTTAGTTAGCTACAGCGAACAACAACAACGTACGCTGGGCGATCTTTGTGCTGGTGATAATACCATCAGTGTGGCGATGATGACGACGCTGCTGTCGATTGCATATTCCTCTTTGCAAGCATACTTCGAATACGTAAAGTGGAACCAGGACCACGTTGACTTGGCGGTTTAGTAGAACCAGTCTTTTTGTTATCAGCTGTAGCTTGTGACGAGGAGGCGGAGGATGGCGGTGAAAGTGATCCTGCCAATGATGGGATACCGGTACCACTCGTAGCACTACTAGCAGTAGTAGGCGAATCTTTGGATCGAGCTGTTGGTGAAGGTCGATTGGCAGAGGTCCCATCTTTGGTTTTGTGACCCGTAAGTGATGATGTCCTCACACGTGGCACACCTGTGCTTGCGCGTACAGAAACACGAGCAGCTGCAGAATGACGATAAGCCTTTTTGACAGCAGCTGGAATAGGTGGTACAGGTGGCACAGCTGCAGGATCGGTTGTTGACGTTGGAATGGGGATAGATGAATCAGTCGTGGTAGGAGTAGTAGGCGTGCCAGCATGAAGAGATGAAGTACGGCTGTGTGTAGGTCTATCAGTGGATCGTGTCGAAAGACTGTTACGCATGGTACGAGATGTGCTCGAAGTCGATGGCGTTGGGGATCCCTTGTTGGAAGCATATCCATCAAATGACATACGAGCAGGATGAACAGGAAGCTAATTATCATTGTTAGCTCATTGTAATGTGGAACCCCAAGGTTGACTTACATTTCTCGAAATCAGATCATCTTCAGCATCCAAAATCTCCAGAATATCTTTTCCATCAACAAGCAATGGTGATCCACGTGCATAAGTTTTCCACAAAGCAACACTTTCTCGGATCTTGTTGCCAAGCTGTTATATGGGGAATTAGCATTTCATCTTTTCTGTAAACATATGCACTTACCATCTTGACCTCTTCTGGAGCATTACGTCTTCTAGCACTGCGTAGTAGGATAGTACGGCGCTTGAGATTACTCTTGGCGGAGAGAGCAATCGTCCTTGCAATATCCAGATCCACCTTGGCTTTTTGCAGCTTTTGGACATCATCTATTATTCCAAAGGTGAGCCTATCCCTTCTAGATAATGAATATAATATTACCTGTTGTTCCAATCTCCTCAAAGAATCTTGCAGAATCCAATTCGAGATCCCTCAACAGATCATTCAGCTGACGTAAGATGGGCTTGGTATCTGGCTTGTAGCGAATCCTTGTCGAGAATCGAGCAGACTATAGGGAACAATGAATACAGGGTTGTGGCACAATAATAGGGGGAATCGGAGGTAGTGGTTGTTGCCATGACAGAGAAAGAAACATACCATGCGTTGTTCACGGCGTTGTTGCTGATCTTGATCCATGACCAAAGGCGTACTACCACCGTTGCTACCGTTACTTGCCATGGATGGACGTCGCTTATACAAATGGCTAGCTGACTTGATGGCTGAATCCAGACTTGCTTCAGCATGCATAAGAACCGATTCATCACGTTCGCCCGAGAGACCCAAGTCTTTCAACATGTGCTCGATTTGTGTCGTGGTCGATTCAACATTGACAATAGCTTGGTTGGTCAGTTCAAGTTGGGCGATAAGCTCGTTAAGTTCGGCTGTCTTTAACGTAAGGATGGATCGCAAGTTGGCAATGGTTTGGGCACCCTGTGTTGTTATCACACTTTGTTAGTAAGTCCATATACATACATACATACACTCCAACAAGCTTCCTGAGGGTTGTAGAATGGATACGAACGCACACACACACACACACACACACACCCCTTCCTTATATTCCCCTAACCTCGTCAAGCTTGTTCAGGAGCTGAACCACTGCCTTGTCTCCCATGTTGAAATGCTGTTGATCATCTTTGGACGATGCGTCAGTCGTTGTGGTTGTTTTAGTGGTGGTGGTGGTGGTCGTTGTCGTGTCGACAGTCGATGGGGGTTGGTCATTGGACTTGAAAGTGGTTTCACCAGCAATAGAACGTGCGTTGTAGACAAGTTCCGACATGATCGTTTATAGAATGGAAAGAAAAGAGAGATCAAAAGGCAGATTGCATAAAAGAAAAAGAAAGATAGTACGTGGGGAAGGGGTTGTTGTTGTTGTGATAGTTGTTATAGTCGAGCTTCTGTCTGCTGTACACAAGTCAAGTGTGTTGTATATATTCGACAGAAGCACAACTGAAAGACCGCAAAAGACACAGGCACAACGCATGGCCAAGGTATTTATTCATTCAAAAGGTTACACAAGTTGTCATCTGCCTTGATGATTGCATATGCTCCATCATGATCATTCACCCTTTTTTTATATATCATCCCTACTTGTATTCATATCATTATTGACACATTCATTCACACGGAGTACCTCTTTTTCTCGACGATTCATCACCCCACAACTCTTCCTCTCTTGTTGTCTTTTTTTGCTCCTTCTTTCTCCTCTTCTCATACATAACCCCCACAAAGCTGAATCGTATTGCCTTGTGATATTATCGATCATATGCCTTACTCAGTGGTATCATGTATCTTCCGACTCCTGCTCATATATTATCGAGTACACCTTGGTGATAAAGTTATGCATCGAGACCATGTGGCACTTTTTTTTTCTCCAACCCCTACTCTACCTCCTAGGAACCTGACAGCTACTTTTAATACTGTATTCATTGTACCATCTCGATAAGCATCCTCCAAGCGCATCTTCATGATCTATCGATCGCCTTCGGTGCACCAGTAAACCCGTAATCGTACATTTAGCATCATCAACCTTCTTTAATTTAGCTATAGTCTATGTAATAAAAAACAACACGATTTGCTTTAATGAAACAACAACAACGCTAGCTAGTTACATTTGTGTTATGAGAACAATGAATAATTGGGTAATACAAGTGGTGATAGTAATGATACTTGTACCTAATTTGTGGTTATCTGTACACTTTTTTCTTTGATGAAATAGTACAATGATGGAATGAAATGATAAAGATGAATGGATGTGTTGTGCTTTCAATGGTGATGGAACACTGAAAAAGGGCTGAAAGCTCCAAAGGATGCTGGTTGCATAGGAGGTGGAAACAAGGCCATATCCGCAGCCAGATAACCCATCGACATGGTGTGCAAGTCATGGTGATGATGATGATGATGCAGAGCCGATCGCTGTGGTTCACGGTTGATTTTGCCCTGGATGCGTTTGCCATAAGGTGTGTTGCGTATAGCAGGTAACAAAGGTCGAATACAATCAACAAGCTGGTTCCTCCATGTTAGTAAAAGTAAAAGTAAGCTGTATCCTAAAATTCATCGTTTTACCTTGACTCGTTGAGCAGGTTCAGCATAATCAAGGGCGGTTTGTACCACGTAGTTGGCATAGGAATCCCGGAGCAATCTTTCCAACTTTGGCTTGTTGAGCATCTCTTCCATAAGTCGTCGGCGTGTTTCTGGTTCTGCCACTCGTATACACTAAAAGGTATGATGCATGGTTGGTTTAGGGGGGAAAAGGATTTACCATTGCTTACCTTTTCCATGACATTGGAGCTGAACTTTTGGACCGATAAAGACACGACATGGCCAACAAAGCGCTGAATAAGCTTATCGGAGAAATCAGCATCACCAAGATCAAGGACGTATTGCACGACATAGTTGCCAAATGGATCTTGAACGAGGTTCAGGGCATGTTGAATGATCCCATTGACGAGCTGAGTCTATAGAGTGTGTGTTATATGCACGTGCATGATTTCATTGTAAATGCTGGTTTTTACCTTTTGGCTTTCTGAGGAATAATCAATGCATCTTTGTAATACACAGCAACCATGGCGATGCGTAGCAACCTCGATACAATTTTCGCTCACGGCGTTATAAATGAATTGCTTGTTCTCTGAAGACATGCGATGCAGACAGCGTTGGATAACATGGTTGCCATTGAGATCCTTGATTAAGGTTACGACGTTGGGAGCCAAGGTCACCACAACATGGTGGATCTATAAAGAATGATGAGTAAAGATATAGCGGTATATGGGTGCTCGCGGGCGGGGGTCAAGTATGTACCTGTTCCGGCAATGTAATGTATTCAATCATCTTTTGGACAGCCCGTGTACCATGCATATTGAGTGAGATATCAACCAGGTCTTGAGATACTTGTTCCACGATCCGAGTGCGTTGTTCATCCGTGCAACGTTCCATCAGCTTTTGACATAGATAATTGCCAAATGGATCTATAATACGACATAGATATATATGCACATGTGGTGATGAGCGGCATGCGTTAAGGGGTCAATTGCATTCAATACTTACCTGTCATGAGTTTTATGAAATGCGGAAACACCTGCTCAAAGATAATGTCGCGTTGATCATCATTTTGTTCCTCAAGCTTTCGTTGCAAATAGCGACACCCATATTGATCCTTGCACAATGAATAAATATCATCCACAACATCTTCAAACTTGATATGTGCAAATTTATCATGCTCATTGTGTCGTCGTTGTGTGGTGGTTGAATTGCTATTACTCGATGTGGCTGGTTGTTGTTGTTGTTGTTGCTGTGTTTTCCTAAAGGAGGAGGAGGATGCACTGGTGGGCGATGAAGGTGAAGATGGTGGCATGTGACGGATAAGATGCGATAATAAAAGTGGATTCAAGGGGGCAGGCGATGGTCCAGCACCACCGTTATTGTTATGATTACAAATGGCTGCTGCGTGAGCTGCTGCTGCTTGTGCTGCTTGTGCTGCTGCTGCTGGATTTGTTGATACATTTGTGGTAGTGGCAGAAGGACTGGCCATGGCTGCTGGATAAGGGTATGGATACATTAAAGATGATGGAATATAAGGAGCAATACCAAGCAATTGTTGTTGTTGTTGTTGTTGTGATGATAATGCAATCAAACCAGCTGCAGCTGCTGTGGTGGATGCGTACGATGACGGCGAAGATGGGGCGCCACTTTCAGGGATGTTATCAGAAACGCCACTCGCTGCTGCTGCTGCTGCTGCAACAACATCCAAACTGGATAAGCGTCGTGCCGTAGCAAGGTCAGGATTTGAATATGAAGGTGCAAGACGACTTGAACCCCCACGTGGATCTAGATCCAAGCGCTTGTTGACATAATCCATAGAATATTTCCTAAAAGGTGATGGCATCCAAGCCGGGTCACAATTCCATCCTTGACCACCACCATTTGCTGCTGATGTAGTCGTGGTTGAAGCACTCTGCTGCTTTGTTTGTTTGTAAATGCATACATCATTGAGTTATAACGTCACGCCCATAGAAAAATGCACATCCCCCCCTTTTCTTCATGCCGCGTGCATGTAGAGCTTACCAGACAAGGATAACTTTCTCTTCTATTGAGTGATGGAATACGATGACGATGTTGCTGGTGGTGATGATGTTGATGATGATATCCACTAGTTGCATCAAATGAACGACGCATAAACGTCGGGTCGGGTGCATGACTGGATGTGGGCGTTACTATGCTGCCGTGTCGTACTACTTTACACAGCCCCCCCAAAAGGACAACTCTTTAGCATTCGATCATAGTACCACACTAATACAAAACTTACAAGGTGTAGATGTATTGGGATCAAGACCATGATGGTGGTGATGGTCACCTTGGAATAGGAATTTGTCACCAGATTGAGGAGTAAAAGCAGTGCTGTCGGGAAAAATGCCACGCACCGATCTCGGGACATGTCTCCTAAAAGCGTTACACACGAAGCACGCATACGCAATATACAAAACGCAATGTGTCAGGATCAAAAGGTCAACCACATACTTGACAGGCATTACGTTACTTACGTTTCTCTTTTTTCAAGTGGGTGCTGATCCGATATAGAAAGTCGATGTGTGCTATCCTCAAGGCCAGTCATCAAGTCCTGCTCAATGATGTCTTGAAAACACGTTCCTTTGACACGTTGTTGTTGTTGTTGTTGTTGTTTGAGTGGCTGTTTTTCTGGGACACTTGAAGCATTTGATGTTGTCACACCATGACCAGTGTAATCCGACATGGTTGATGCTCGTTCAACAATGGCGTTGTTGCTGCTGTGTGTGGTTGTGGTATTAGCAGTATTGTCATGTCCTGCCGTTGTAGTGGACAATGTTGGATTGGAAATGCCAGAGGTGCTCATGTGTTTCCTTGTCCACGGTTGGTGAAGTACGTTTATGCCAGGACAATAAAAGAAGGAAAGAAAGGAGAAAAAAAAGTGGAAGAAAGCGAAAGAGAAAGAGAGAGAGGGAAAGAAAAGCAATTTGTATGGGACAGGTTTATTTATCAAATGGGCTAATGATGTTTTCCACGGGCAGCATTTTGTTTGCCCATGGCACTCCACGGATACTTTGGGCATGTGTGAGCTTTGCATATTGACTTGCTTTGGCACATGTATCACTGGAAGAAGGAGGAGTAGCCACCGTGGGTCTTTCCTATTTGTTCAATCTACCATTCTCATCGCCGTTGAATACGCGCACATGATTTGCAGCATGATAGCCAGCGATAGCTCACGTAACTCACATCCACACATGAGATCATACTTTACTTGTTCCTATTTTCCCATCAGCATCATTTTCCCCTCCGCAGCATATATGCCGTCGTACTGCCGATCGTCCTACAATTCTAAACGACGATCCATGTGTACGAGCAATCGGTATGTAACAGCTTGTCAAAAATGCCAGCCTCTCTCTCTCCTTAACAATGGCACTATTCATTTGCCATTGTTTTCAATCGTAAATTCCAATCCGTGTTGCATATAGCATCTTCCATCATAATGCACAATGGAACCAGAAGCTTCACCATTGTCATCAGACGTTGTATATAACGCATCCACATTTTATAAATGGGGAGAATTGCATGTATACCTTGGTCAGCAGGTAACTGATGACAAACCAACATATGCCAATCGGGATGCATCATAGGAAATGACCATGGGAATGGATTAGCATGCATTGCATGTGCTCTACTAATGTTCATATATTCTTCCACCCCACAAAATGATGCATCACAAAGGATGTATCACCGAACGCGGCACCAATTCCGAAATAGAGAGGTGCTTCTTATAGAGGCCATAGCCACCCCATGTGCTACAATTGGCTTAGTATGGCAACACTAGCCGCTTATGAAAGATTTGACGTATTGGAAAAAGCCATTGTAGCTATCAACTTTATAATAATGAGTGTCGTAAATTACATGTCATTAGACGACTAATACAGAATGGGGTGTGGATGGTAAAAAGAAAAAAAAAAGCAAGATAACAACGGGTGATTAATGCAAATAGTAAACGCGTATGGGGGCAATGCAGTAAAAGGAGATTGTGCTATGTCGTATTTTAGTTCTTCTTGGCCTCCTTGTTGTCCTCGACTTTTTTGGCATCTCTCTTCTTGGTAAATCGAGTACCGAGGATAGTGTCCCAGAATGTAAAATAGGGTTGAGAAAAGTTGGTCTTGATGCCATAGGGTTGATGATGAATGTCATGACTATATATTGGGGTTAGCATGGTTCATTCTCTCTCTTTTCCGATATACCCATCCATATACTTACTAGACCACATTATTACCAAACAGCACTTGAAGAGGATCCCAAGGGAAACTGTAACCACAATGGTCGTCCACTATGAATGATACCCAAGCGTTAATCTACCGCCATTATGACCCTCCTTGAATCCTTTTTGTTACCTGTCTTCATGTTTGAAAAGGTGAAAAAGAGCATGCCGAGTCGGGGAGACATTCCTGTAAGCTCGTAGGAGAGGGTAGCACCAACCGTATCAAGCAAGAAACCTTCGATTGGATGATTGTAGAGAGCACCGAATGCATAAGGGACGTAAAGACGATGATGATGAGAGTGGATGTGCTTGTAGAGCGTCTTGTTAAGATGGAACAAGCGATGCAAAAAGTATTGGTGCGTATCCATGATCACCCTATAATTTTTTGTGTTAGGACACAAACGGAAGAGTTCTGCCATCATCTCCGATATAGCCTGATAACTTACATGCCGAGGAAAAACTGGACGCAAGGCCAAGCGACATTATAGAGAGCCCAAGCAATTTGATCTGATACTGCAGCGATGGATGGTGTATAAGGAGCAAGAACATTGTAAATATGAGCAGCCAAGCTAGCAGTAAAAGCTTCTTGTTCGAGTTTTTGTTTGACAGGATCGTCGGATGGTTGAATTAACATGACTCCAATAATGAACTGGACGGCTTGTTGAGCAGCAACCATCAATAGCACCTTGGACATTGTCACTCGGTTTCTCTTTTTCATGTCTTCGGATGTGTGGATACGATACTGTTCAAAGAAAGGAATCTCGGCGTGCATGATAAACTCGAATATGATGCTGTATGCCCAGTAGGCTACGATGGGGACCCACATGGACTTGGCTTCATCTGACCAAGGATCATTGAAGAAAGAAGTGGGAACCAATGCTGACAAGAGGTCGGTAGTCGAGTTCATGGAAACGGGATATCCGTGGTTCTCCGGGGGGTGGTTGAAGGGTTGTGTGTGTGTTGGGGTAATAAGAAAAGAAGGAGAGAAGAAAGAGTGAATAGAAAGGGAAAGCCGACAGCAGGTTGGATTTCATTGCTTGTTCCACCGACCAAATCCAGCAACGTCGCTTGTCTTTCACTTTTCCAGTCGTTCGTTCTCATGGACTACGATTCTATCGATTACTTTTTCGATGACGCTTCGAGTTTCCATGCTGGTAAGCCTCCGATCCATAGCTCCCTCATCTCTGATGGCAACTTTTATGCTGTACTCCCTTCCAGGCTAACCACCACCCCTTGTCGCTCTTTTTTTCCACGTAGAACTCGACGATATATTACGATTGCCATGCGTTAACAAGCAAGATGCAGAACGGATAACAACACAATATCTTAGATTATGGTCTCGTTTCCAAGGTAATCATCCATTCTCTTTGTATGCGACATGGTGATGATGATGTTGACGGCGATCTTTGTTATTGTTAGACGAGTTTTGTCAATCACAAACCGAACTCGCTCATTGTGCATACCAGATGATCGATTCGCATTTATTCTTGGAGCATAGCACCACCATCTTGAGCCACATCACTCAAGCACATGCACTCTCATCATCCGATCCACATGATCTACGTATCGCCTATTCCTTGTTGATCTACGCTGGCAAAGAAGATCCCCGATGGATGAAATTCGTCGTATCAGATGCAAGGCGCAACAAGCAAAATCGTCTATTTAGAAAAATCATCAACGAACCCATCATTGCTTCATCAGTGGGTCTTGCCTTTGAAATGTGCAAAGTATCAAAGTTACGGCAATCTGATCTAGGTAGGTTTCATTTGGAAGAAAATAACCGAGGAAATTCTCTCACACACACTCACACACATTCGATAGGCGTGGTATCCTGTTCCTTTCTCAATTCTCTGCTGGACATGGTTGAATCGATGCTTCAGGATGCCGATGAATCCTTCAATTACGACATTATTCAGTTTATTCTGGTGTTGAATGAGCAATATATGATGGCGGGTACACAAACGAATCGTGTCCTGGATATGCTGGAAGAACGGATGGGTACCGCTACTACTTTCAGTGCCAACTTAATTTTCATGCTTAATCGGTCAGGTAAACATGCACACACGGTATATTTTTAGCATACCTCTTCCCATTTTGGTGTCGCTTGCCATTTACATTCATGTTCTCTCTCTCTCTCTCATAGATGATGCCTGCGTCAAGCTGTTGATACTCAAATTGCTCTATGGGATCTTTACACGTCCATCTCTATACGAGTTTTTTTATACCAATGATCTTTATGTCCTTGTGGATATCATGCTACGTGAAGTGTGTGACCTTGGTGAGGAGCGGGAAGCTGAAGCTGTAAGTGTGTGTGTGTGTGCATGTGTGTTTTGCATATTGGGTTACTGATATATATCTCCCATGTAGCTCCGCGACGCTTACTTGCGAGTGCTCCGCCCATTGCTCATCAATACACAACTAAGACGTACACCATACAAGGAAACTGAAATCCGTAGCACATTATGTGCCATGATTGCACCATGCAACTACAGGATCGTCAACCCATCCACCAATCGTCTTGTGGAGCGGATTCTTGAAGAATGGACACCATCATCCACATTATTAGATGTCAATCCTGCTCTCATCAATCGCACTCCAAGCCCATACCCCATGTTGCGTTCACCAGCGTCTTTTTCTTCTTCTTCATCATCTATCCAAACACCAGACGACGAAAGGGACCAACAAGTCGATACCACCGTACTTTGTGCAGAAGCATAATCAACAAACTAGACATTCCATTACCAGCACTTGAGTCCTCCCCTTCTTATCCACTATACACACGCCACACACACAACATTTGTTACACACATTTCATGCCGCATTCTTTTACACACGCACATTTAATCTGATGCTTCATATAATCCATCCAATCAAACAATGATGCTTTTTTCTTTGAAAACAATGAATCACGATGCCGTCTCCTTTGCTGAGGATGGCAAATAGAAAACAATGACCAAGTTATGAGTGGGATGTTATTGGTTTGAATGCTTCATTGTAGGATTATCGTCGTTATCGTATGGCGAAAGATGTGGTCTTGTTTTTCTCTCATTGCTCTGCTTTGAATCCCTCATTTTCTTTTCTTTTGTTGATAAAAAGCTCCGTAAAGAGATGATAAAATGACTCCCCACGAAGAAAGAGGCTAACGCGTCAAACCCAATGGACCATTTAAGCGTGTGGATAATACGTTCATCGATGAAGGTGCCAACATCTCCCAACTTTTTCTGAATCGACCACCCACTCAAAACATCCTTGAGAGCCTCTTATTGTCCTCAACTGGAGTACAGCAAGGAGTGATCCATGATAGCTTATTAGTGTCATTGTGTGATTAAGATGGACCTTTGATACTGCTTTATGCATGATGGACGCCCGACTCTATCTTGACCTTGACACTCTCAGGTGCCTCGTTGCCAGTTGTTCACATAGACATTGGGGATCACTAGCATCATAAGGACTTGCTAAGGCGAGAATTAATGCGAACAGTATGTATATGTTTAATGGATGAAAATCGATACATTGACTAACAAATACTAGCTCTATATGGTCGACCACATTGTTATCCTTTATGTAAAGGTGCATTGTATTAGTATATCCATGCTGGAAACAGCCCGGGCAAATGAAGAATTGATATACATTTAGATACATACACTTGATAAAGCTATTATCCCATATACTTTGCTGATTGTTTCTGCATTGAGGGGCACACGTGGAGATCTTATTTAGCGCGTACAAGGTGATCACATCAACCTACGCAAGCTTGTATCTTCATAGTTACACAAGGCTGACAAAGCAACTTCCGCATGAGAATCCCCAATTTGTCATTTCTTGTTCCTTTCTCACAACCACCATGGCCAAGGTCAGATTCTACGACTTGGAACTTGAAGTCCCTGGACTCATTTGGTCTCCCAACACTTGCAAGACCCGCTACGCACTCAATGTGAAGGCATGTCAAGACCTGTTGTCGCCGCTTACAAATCGGCTTGTTACTGACATTGGCATGCAATGTAGGGCATTCCCTATGAAACTGAGTGGTTGACGTTTGCTGGAATACACGAAGTTATCCCTGGCTTGACGTGAGTATCCTTCCTTTGCTATGCTTGCAAGACTATCTATGTATGCTTATGCTCATTGATAGTAAAAATGGCAAGGCCCCCACTGTGCCTGTGATCGTGGACTTGGCGCATGGCGACAAAGTAGTACAGGAGTCGTGGGAGATTGCAAAGTACCTCGAGGAAGCATATCCTGATTATGCAAGTTTGTTCAATGGCAACGAAGGTGCTCATTTCTTTTTCCATGAATACTGCACACGCAAGCTTTTGCCCAAGATCTTCAAGTTGTGCGTATTGACGATTCACAGCAAGGTGACCCCTCCCTCCTTGAAGCAATGGTTCCGCGATACACGTGAAAAGGCCTTCAAGATGCCACTTGAAAAGTTCGCTGGTGATCCCCAAAAGCATATTAGTGCTATCAAAGAACTCCTGGAGCCTATTGGTCGTGTCCTCAAACAGTATCCTTTCATGACAGGTGCACAAGGTAATATACACGCTCACCAAAGTTATCTCGTTGCTGGCAATAATAATAATGGATTACATAATAGCTGGCTGGGCTGATGTTGTCCTTGCATCCTACTTTCGTTTGTTGGTGGTACACCGTCCTGAACTTTTCGATTCGATTGTCCTCAATGATCCCAAGGCAGGTACTGAGTTTGCTGCATGGTGGAAACGTATGGACAAATATATGCAATCACAACCCCCCGCTCCTGAGGCACGAATGTAGCTAGTAGTGTATATATTATATAAAGAGGTCCCTTTGATGATGGTATTTGGATTATCGTTCTGTTGGGTACATACATATGCGAGTGGTTTAAAGTGTGGTGAATCATCATTGAACGAGGTGCTTTTATACATTGGTGCTTTGGCAAGTTGATCGAGATTGATAATAATATGACATGCTGACAATCCACTATTGCTTGGCAGTAAATGTTTGCTCAACTGCGCAGCATCCACGTCATGTATCCTTTTGTTGGTTACACAAAGCCTGTCGTTGCATAAAAATTGGGTCTGATCAACTGCAAGTTGATATGCGAATGGCGTCGGGTATTGGTGATGCCTGTAACTTGGAAACTTTTGGCCAACCATATATTGTGTGTATTATAATTCTAAGATCATTACAAGGAGAGGGAGCGGATGATCACCACCGGTCTCAAGCATGAATATAAACTAACGCATGCAACATAGCTTGCATAGATAGCCTGCAAGTTCAACCAATTGAAGGGGTATTTATGCATCAAGCTGCAGTTATAATACTCGTGCGCTGTCGCTCTGCAAATGATCAATCATATCCATTCATGTTCCATGTCTTGTTTGTGGCGTACGGTATGGTTGTGTTCCCACAACCATTGTTTATGTATTCAACGATGGCGCGAAAGAAAAACGATCAAAAACCAATCTCACGCTGCCATACGGTATCCTTTGATCGGATTCGCATGAACGTCACTTTTCTTATAACGGGGTCGCCTAGCAGCAATGGTATATGCCAATTTGTGCATAGCTTGATGCAGGGAGAAGGTGCATGATGGATCAGCGTTCATAAACAAGCGAAACGGTTTGTCGTATTAGCCACCTTTTGGGTGGGTATAACCTTATTCACTGTATATGTTTATGCAAAAAGTTTCATGATTCAAACCTCTTTTCCTTTCTCTTTCCATTATACGTACCTGTTTTCATGACGTCTGATCATCAAGAATTTGAGCAAGATCGCCCTGGTTTGATATCAAGGTTATGCTGCATGCAGTCCTCACCAGAGACTGATCCACGCCTTTTCAGCACTGGTAAAAAGACCGTGATCATGTCGCTCGTTATAATGTGTGCGAGCACAGGTGGTCTCTATGCCACGGTTTGTTTCCCAGGTAATGTAATCGTCGTCGTTGTATGTGTGTGGTCACATTGATCACTAATAATGCCTATATCCTTATGTATTATGGCAGGCTACCCTGCGATGACGGATGAGTTCAATGTGCCTAGCGTGGTGACCACCATGGTGGGTGCATTGTATATCTTGTTTGGTGGTCTCGCACTTGTTGTATGGGCTGCTATCTCTGAACGCTTTTGCGTGCGACGACCCTTACTCTTATGTGGTGCTCTGATAGTGACCGGCTCATCCGTTGGTCTTGCTTTAATGACGAATATGGCAGGCATAGTGACACTTCGATGCATACAAGCTACAGGAACATCAGCCTATCTCGTCCTGTGCTCTGGGATTGTGGCAGATTGTTATCCTGTTGAAAAGCGCGGTACTGCCATGAGCCTACTGTTCTTTGGATTTTTCTTTGGACCCCTTTTTGGCCCCATTATTGGTGGTGCTCTTGTTGCAACACCACTTTCATGGCGTGCAACCTTTTGGTTTTGTTCTGCATATGGCCTTGCAACATTTATACTTTTGCTCTTCCTCTTTCCAGAAACCTTTCGCAATGATATCGTGCTTGATGGGCCCCCGAGAGTAGACAGTGGCATCGATCGCTTGATCAACAACAACGCTGAAGAACAACACATTGATCCTCCAAAAAAGTCAAGCAGCTCAATGTTAGCACCGTTGTTGCTTTTGCAATATCCACACGTTTTGCTTGCAAGTCTCGTTGGATGTATCGCATTTTCGTGTTTGTTTGTGGTTGAAACGATTCTTCCCGAGTTGTTGGCGTCACGATACGGCTTTTCGTCCTGGCAAATAGGCGAGTGTGTGATACAAGAGGATGACATGAAACAAGGTATTGACTCTCGCTTAATTTAGGTCTCTCATATATCGGCAGGTAATCAATGATACCAATATCATTCATTTCACCTTTTTATTTTAACATCCTGTTCAACTACAGCGGTTGCGGAAATATGCTGGGAACTCTTGTGAATGGTATACTCTCAGATCGATTGTTGCTGCGTGCAAGACGTCAGCGTGAAGGACAACTACCAAAGGTGGAAGATCGCTTAGCCATGCACATTTGGCCTGCCGGATTTATCATAATGCCCGTGGGCTTGCTAATGATCGGATGGAGTCTTCAGCTGCATAAATCTTTTTGGATAGCCATTGTTGGCTTTGGTGTACAAACTTTTGGCTCACAGCAAGTCAGCTCATCAATCAGCGCCTATTTATTGGACTCGGTTCCTGGCCAAGGTGCATCTGTCACTGCAGCATCCAGTCTAATCACCATGACCATGGCGTGTATTCTCTCAATCGCTGCCAATCCACTAGTCCATATCATTGATTCAGGTTTCACCCTGTTGATATTTGCTGGTTTGGTACAGGTAGCCATGTCGATAACATTATGCCTCAAACTATTTGGTCAACGAATGAGACGAAAATCCGGCTTTGAGCAACCTGATGAAGTACAAAGTCGCTAAACAGTTTATTGATGTATTCGTATATCTATCTCATAAAGCATCGACATTGGACATGTGAGATCATCAATGAATCTAAAAAGTTTTGAAAGTGAGCCATAACCTGGGTAGCGGATCAGATTTTGAAGCTTTTTTATTGTGGTTTCTTTGAAGCCATTTTCTAAGTTGACGAGAAATAGCTGACGTGTATCACCGTGGTGGCAAACAGTGCTGATACGACTGCTTTGTTTGCAGGGATGGAAACTATATTACTAGCAGCCTCTGATAGCATATATGCAAGGCGTGCAGAAATTAGGAGAGCAATGCATTAGTCCATCACATGCAGCAGCTAGGCAGCTAGCGATGCATACCTCTGTTGCCATGTCACGGAGGAAGTTACCTTCGACGTTGAGAAGGCTATAAAATACAAAGATAATATAGTTGCATGGCTAACTTTTCCTTCCCTTTTCCTTGATACCTTCATCATGGGGCCATTAAGAAGACTTTTGAAAACCATGACAAATCGACCCACAGCTGAGGGTGACCCACAGAGCTTTAGTAATTGTCAAAAGATTACCATTATGGGGGTTTTGGTTATGTTGTCAGGATGCCCTGGATTGTACACGACGATTTGCTTTCCAGGTCGGCTATATAACAGCTTACAATTACCAGGAGAAAACTCATTTACGCTTGTTTTCAGGCTTCCCTATGATTACTGAAGAGTTTCAAGCACCCAGCGTAGTTATTACTCTGATTGCATCATTGTTCATCTTATTCTCTGGCCTGTCACCAGTGGTCTGGGCGTCATTATCAGAGCACTTTTGTATCAGAAAAATACTTTTACTATGCGGCCTTTTCCTTCTCACGATAGTGTCGGCCATTTTAGCAGCGATAAAAGGTATAGCGGGCTTAGTAGTGCTCAGATGCATACAGTCTGTGGGTGCTGCATGCACATTTGCTGTTGGATCAGGCATCATTGCCGATTGCTTTTCTCTCGAACAACGTGGCAAGGCCATGAGTATCTTTTGTTTTGGAATCTACTTTGGTCCATTGCTGGGCCCTGTTATTGGTGGAGCTCTTACCACTACTCCACTCACATGGCGTGCTGCTTTCTGGTTTTGCACTGCATATGCAGCAATGACATTCCTGCTAGTTGCATTCTTTTTACCGGAGACGTATCGTGATAGCCAATTGTTTGACGATCTAGAATCCAAAAGTACAGCTATCAATAATGTACAACAACAAGAAGGAGAGTTTGGTAACCAATGCAGCAAAAAAGAGCCACTTTCAATAGCAGCGGCAACAACAAAAAGTACCAAATCAAGCCTTTGGAAAATCGTTGCACAGCCAATTTTCATGTTATGTTATCCACATGTTCTCCTTGCAAGTAGCATTTTTGCCATTGCATTGAGCTGTCTTTTGGTAGTTGAGACATTATTACCGGTGTTATTTTCTTCACACTACGATCTCTCTTCGTGGGCTATAGGTAAGTAAAATGGATGTAATATATGACACTAGGCTTATATACAGGAGACTCTATTAGGCTTAACGTATATTGCATCAGGTGCTGGTAATGTGCTTGGAGCCATTGTGAATGGCATTCTTTCCGACCGGCTATTAATGCATGCTAAATGCACTCGTCAAGATGGTCAATACGTGGTGGAAGATCGATTAGCAATGCATTTGTGGCCCTGCGGACTTATTTTCATGCCACTTGGGATGTTGATGCTTGGATGGGGAATACAAACAAATCAGTCTTACTGGATCGCTATTGTTGGCTTTGGTATTCAAGCTTTCGGCTCGCAGCAAATCATCACATCTGTCAGTGCCTACTTGATTGACGCTACTCCTACGTATGGTGCCTCGGTGAGCGCAGCTTCCAACCTAATTGGTTTAATATTGGCAAGCATTCTCAGCACCTGTGCCAATCCCATGGTGCATGCTATCGGTTCGGGATTTGCTATGGTGTTCTTTACGGCTTTGACGCTTTTGTCTATGGGCCTACTTTTGATTCTTAAAGTGTATGGCAAGGAGCTACGATGATCATCTGGATTTACCGCTATTGAGAACACTTTTGACTAAATTTAAAAGCAGCCTTTATAATAGAAGCAATATGAGAAGGGAGGATGACGATATTAAAAGCTTTACTGCAGAGTCTGTCTGATTCTACACTAGCATCCCGGGGTTCCTCGCTTCGTTTCGTTAACGTTTTGAATGGCTTATTACTACCTTTGGACGTAACTTGACACTCACCTACATTATTGGAGGATGTTGTTTACTTGTGTACCTTCCTAAAGGCAATCATCGACATTATTCTTTTGTGCAGCAACCTGTCAATCACGCGTTTGTGTAACCACCACGTCTCATTTCACTCAGCTCTTCATCTTCCCGTTAATGCAGTCGACACCATCCAGTAGGAAAAGGCAACTCCATCACGCTTACGGCATATGTAAAACATAAAGATGCCTGTATCTCTAAACCTTACAATGAAACACGGGTTCTTTCATAGAACAATATTGCTCGTCGTGGTCGACAGCACCATGAGTGCAAGTTTTACGATGGAGGTGGGCGATCTCGGGGCGTGGGCCGTCCATCCATCATCTCTCCTATATTTGGGCCGTTCGCATTCAAAGTTCTCAAAATGAAGCATGCGGTTTTAATATGAATAGAGTTGATCAGCATGACTCAGAGAACCTTCTTACCAAGTTTCAGGTTCAAGAGAGGGAATCCCAAGGTGATTCATACTAAATGACATTTCATAAATCCGGCGCGTTCCCGATTTCCGACCGCCCATAGTAAACCCCACATTACACCCTCCCATTCAAGATTTTTAAACGAAGTGTGGGTTCTTTATTAAGACAACATTGATCAGCATGATTAAGAGCACCTTGTGTGAAAGTTTCAGGTTCGAGAGAGGCAATCTCAAGATTATGGGTCGTCCGCCCTATGTAAATTCCCATCCATTCATCGTCCGGCGCTCCCATTTTATTTCTCACAATGAAGCCTGCGGCTTTTATTTGAATGGAGTTGATCAGCATGCTGAAGCCCACCGTGTGACACAAGTTTGACGATGGAGGTGGGCAACGGCGGGGGTGTGCACTATGCACCCTACTTGCGTTCCGTCCGTCCATCCATCATCTCTCTTATATTTGGACAGTCCGATTCATAAAATATCATAATGAAGCATACGGTTTTTAAATGAATAGAGGAGATCAGCTGGACTCGGCGAACCTGATTACCAAGTTTCAAGTTCCAGGTGGGCAATCCCAAGGTAAGTCACACTAAATGACATTTCAATGAATCCGGGCGGGTGCGGAATTTCCATCCATCATAGTAAACCCCACATTATACCCTCCCATTCAAAATCTTTGAATGAAGCATGGGTTCTTTATCAATACAAAGTTGATCAGCATGTCCAAGAGCATATTGTGTGAAAGTTTGAGGTTTGAAATGGGCAATCTCAAAATCATGGATCAATTTACAGTGTGCATAGATTTGTGGGGCACGGTCTGAACATTTAATTTGCAGCTCTTCCACTCCCTCCTTCTTCCCTCTTTCTCCCATTCTCAACTGTCGCCCCATTCAATTACAATTATCACCTGGGAACGATTGTCCTGCTTCAACCAATCATGTCAACCCTACAACTGCCCTGATCCGAAAGCCTTTGACTGAATGGCGACTCCATGGCGTATGCACCCCACCACTACAGCACCCGCGTTTCTTGACAATCCACCTTCTCTTGTACACACTCCTCTGCCACAACCAGTCGTAACAGCATTCAATCCAGCAGTTGCCATTAGCGTGGCCTTTACTCCATTGTCTCCAGCAGCATTCACAGCCTTGTCACTCGACTACAACACACGCTCTTGCATACTCCTATGCCGCGACCAAACGTAGCAGCCGTTGCTATTATCAATATCTTTTACTCCATTGTCTCAAGTTACTTGCAGCAACTTGCTTTGATACATACGGATTACAATGGTGGGATGCCATATCTGCTATCAAGTATACCGCAATACAAGCAATCTTCACCTGGTTGAGCTGCGATGGAAGATAATGACCAGCAGCCGGATGGAGAAGGGAACATATCAGCAGCTATCACATGACTGTCTTCAACCAACACGTTGGATTTGATGGATGGAATGCAACCAAGTGCAGTGATGAGATATTCTGGAACGTTGCTTTGGTTACTTGGGGCGTCGTCCGCAGGAACGATCACGTGGATACAGTTGAGGATGATGATGGATTGGATGGAATTGGCGACATGGATTATATCTCGGTGAAAGGTGCTTTACAGCCATGGATACTACTGGAATACTCAAGTCAATGCATGCAGCAACTATTTTACAATCATGGATGAAGGATGTTTATGAATGCAATGGCTCGATTATCCCTGTTATCCTCTTCTAAGTGATTCAACCCGTAGCTTATTCAATTTACTATACTGTTCCCTTTATTGTACTTACTCGATAAACATGTGCTATTCTTCGACTTTTTTCATTGGATTCATCATAAATATAAATTAAAAGAGCATCGTACAATCAGGTCATATGCGCAAATGTGGATCACTTGGTTGCTTTCTGGGTTGAAAAGGGGAATAGAAACTTGAAGGTCGGAAAGCGAGATTCGACCATTTACATTATCGTATCAGGATGTTTTTTTGTCATAGCTTCCTAGTTCACGTACTGGTAGACGAAAGGCAGAGCTGGTTCTCCAACGATTGTATTGAAGATATTAATTCGATAGAATGGATCGAATGCGCTTACAAAGAAGCGAGCGGTTGTTGTTTGACTAACCACGCAAGACTTGAATGGTGAGGCGAGATCGGCCACCCGTAAAAAAGGATGATGGTATGTGAATAGTAAAGAGAGAAAGAAAGAGCAACAATGGGCCAATACCAAAAGCGTGCAAGTGACTTGCTCTGATTGCTAAGACATCCTTCAATGCATATACAAGCCAAACTTCATATTATATCCTATACCTCGCTTCATGGGAAATGATATATACATGCCACACTAATCTTTATAGAAATCAAATATGATGCTTTATGGAGATAAAGACAAAGAAATCCAATGCATGCTATCACAAGCTATGAAAAGCTGATAATCGCCGTAATAACTACCACCAGTTATATAGGTCATCTTGCAGTGGACGCACGTCTGCTCGAACCCTCATGTCATTAACTGGTTGCTCCGTTGCACTTTGACCAATGAAAGCAAACAGTTGGCCATCACCTTGGATTCTCAAATAGAGAGTTTCTGTATCATCATTGACAAGCGCTGCATATTGTCCATCAAAAGCGGAGATGTCTTCAACCTCAACATGACCTCTGGATATATATCCTGCGTAAGCTTCAGTAAGAGTCTGAGGACTTCCGTTTTGCCATAAATTGACACGAAGCGTTTTTCCAATGGTTGGCAAGTCAATCAAAGTGAAATAAGGCGGTGGGAAAATGCGAGGCGATGGTTGAAATTTAAGAATGGCCGGGTATCGTGCGGCAGAGACAACAGTAAGTAAGAAGCCGGTAAAGACAACGAGGAGACTTGAGAACTTCATCTTGCAGCAGAGAACGAGCTTGATTAGATAGCAATACTCGAACTTTTTCGACCTCTTTTATAATTGTCTCGAACAAACGCCTAGTTGTCAACCCAGAGAGCTTCTGGTCACATTATGCTGGCGTTTTGCATTGTAGCACATGCATCAAACGACCTGGATTCCTTCTTTGTGTACTTTACCCTTCTCTTTTTCAGCTCCCAATTGACATACCGATACGCCAATGTCGTCAACCATATTCATCAAGCTGTTTAGTTTAGCCTGGATACCATAGGTGCATCATACCCTTTCGTTCAAAACGATATCATCATCTAAGAGCATTATCAAACGGATATGTTATCGAGCTTATCAGTAGGTCCAAGTGAGAGCAACTTTTGCATTACATAGCTAACTGAAGCTACCTCATTTTCAAGAGTATCTCCGAACACATTCGAATACACACAAAGGATACAGAACAAATATGTTTCAAATAAGTTTTATGTTACATCGGAACACGCTCAAATACCCACAAAAGTGCCCTAAACAAATACATCATGAAGCAAGTTTGCAAGTTATGCCAATGATTGCCATTAGTCGTTGACCTCAAGCAACTGATCATTTCGGGAATGGGTGTAGCCGTCTTTTGCAAATCTCCAAGGAGAGGTTAATAGTAGATCTCGTAAATGCATGAAGCCGCAGTAACAGGATCAATATTCAAATGCTTCTGGAAGATGCATGAACGCAAGAACCTAAATCGCATTCAATGGCAGTACATATGATATGCGGGTATCCACTCGTTTCATATAGTAAATCACACCTATAACTTTAATATAATGCCTTCCTTTGGCGAATGCCTAAGAGTTGAGCTGCATTTGCATAGCTACCTTGACATTCCCTAGCTATTTGTGTCACTGGGTAACATCTTGCTGCTGGCGTTTTTCGGAACACGAAATGCATTGCATGCATAATATTTATACCTCATTTTCCATAGTTAGTCTCTAGACCGCGTTTTCTTGCTTGTTGCTACCCTTTCATCGAACCATAAAACCTATTGTTGACGCGTTGTGTTGTTCATGTGGTATATGGTGTAGCGTGTACGATGGCTTTTGATACGGTACACCATATGATCTATATATGTGTTGCCATTCCCACACCACCGAGACGGTGTTCCTAACAGCAACAAACAAGCTATATTGTTTAGTTGATGGTGTTGCTTTAGCCCTTGAGCGCCCAAGTAGAATGGGGACTCAATTTCACTCCAACGGGTTTTGATAGCTGACACCAGCAGCTATGTATTAGTACGAGTGATCTTATCGATGGGAGCGTGATTGATACATGTATGCAAATCGAAGGACTTCTTTTAGTGACAACATCGAGCATACTAGGAAAAAGAATGCTTCGGTATGGATTGAGTAAAAAACAGGCTGATGCTTGCAGACCTGGTAGTAAAGCAATGGCTGTTGTTGGATCATCATTATCATGTAAAGTGTAAAATGACAGACACACACACCCTTTTGCTGTACGTAAGGATCATTCCTTTTATTTATGTGTATCTATTATTGTCTATCATGTAGAAGATGATGATGGGTGGATGGTGCGTATGGTGTATAATTGTGTGGCCTCAGTGTAGTGGCAATGGGAATTTAAAATTGGGGATGGCAGCTCCACGACTTGAGACAACGCTTCTTTTCCTTTTTATCCCTCCTCTGCTTTTATGCCATTTACGACATCCCGATCAAGGTAATGATAAAACAGTGCTGTTGTTGGTTGCAAGGTGCTAATGTAGTTCTAAACAGGCGTACTCAAGTGTGCCCAAGTGCTGAGGAATGAGCGTGGTTGTCATGGCGATACCGTTGCTGCCTCTTGTTCGTTGCTATTTCCGCTCTACGCTTGGTGTCAACAGGTACATTCAGAGCCCAATGTTGCAGTCGAACTGGTTCCATTGACGTGTTAGCTTGTATAGAGGGCAAGTTTGGTTTCAAGGCGTTGGCTCGTTTGGCGTTTTATTTCGGCTCAACAACACTACACCATGGTTTTCGATATCCAATAACCAGCAACAAAGGGTGTTTATATGTATATGGAAAAGGCAATGGTGTAAACAATGAAAAAGGCGTTTATTGTATATGTGTGCTAACAATGAATTGTATAGGCTTCTTTTGGTCAGGCAGTGCAACTTGGTGCATCATCATCTCTTTGGGTTCGACTCCCAGCCTGTATCTATGGCCGCTGCGTCGCTCTGCACTAGCCGGTTTGCTGGAAAAGCTTCTAGGAACGCGTCCAGGGCTCTAGAGGCCTTCGTTGAGTCGATGGGTCGATGACGATGGGTTTTTGGAAGAGCATGGCCAGTCGTGTTGAGGTAAGAGGGGATTTGGCAACAGGCCGGCCATGAAATATGTTGACATCGGTGCGAACCAACATGCTCTTCTCGTGATAGGCTCGTTCGTTCCCTTGAGGATTTCTTTTCATGAGGCTGGAAAGGATTGGGATCATTCTTTTTGGAGAGGAGCACGTGCTTATGTCATATACAAAAAGTCACCTTTCAAGTGGCAGGTGGATTTATCACTTCGACTTGGTACTCCAAGATGCTTGACCACTTTATCAGTTTGACCAATTCATCATGACAACATTTCCCACGCCAACTCACTTATAAATACAAGGCTGTTGTCACCAACACTATCCAACGCCCTTTCTTTCTACTTGAATACCTATCATTATCTAAGGCCTTTGGTAAGTCTCAAGGATTGTCTTTATGTGATACCCAAAATGAGGATACTCATGCAATCTTCTTGTAGCCTACTTCATTGCTTTATCACTTGATGATGTGCTTATTGCTGCCTAATGGCATTTGGTGTGTTCTTTGATGGGCCTTTTGTGGTAGGTATAACTATCATTATATATTAAAAGGATGACTAATCTGATAGGAATTTGGCTCTCCTTTGTAGGTGGCATAAAGACATACGTCTCAAGCTACTGGACCCAATGTCTCAGCTCACATGACATTACCACAGTATATTGAGCCTCTGGAACACATTCGGCGGGTTGCTCATCAACCGGTGTATTGCATTTAATATTTGAATATTTGAACACGTATGTTGACATGTCATAATGTAGACACACCTGCTGTTGGCACATGGAACCAAATCATATACTGTTCGCACGCCATCCCATGCAACGAAGCAAAGTCCACATCGCCCCCAAAGTCACCAAGTCCCACTTGGATGCGTTGAAGGAATACTTTGTGTTTTCCACCACCTTTGCGCAAACTGGTGATCCAGCGATGCTTGTAGAATACAAGGATCATTCAAGAGCGGCAGCGAAGGAACAAGCCTTTGGCTGATCTTGGCGTATTCGACTTTATCAACAATACGCTAACGAATGTGCCGCGTGATACATTTCTGGAAACGCTGTGGTCCATGAATTGTGCTGGATCCAATAAGTCAACAATCCAATTGGTCAAGATCGTCAAATACGTGTTGATTGGATTCCACCTACTCAGCCATTCACATGGATATCCTATCTCTGATCATGAGCGGGCGCTTTAACAAGATGATAATCCTCCCGTGGCAGTAGGCTATTTGGATTAGTATGTTGACATCGTGTTAAGTAAAAAGGAAACGTTCACCTTTGGATTATAATTTTTGAACACATTGGTGTATCATTATCTTGTACACTTGGTCGCGAGGGGAAGGGATAATATATGTGCATAAATGGTATCTGGATATTGGATAAGTGTATAAGAGGAAAGAGGTGAGATACCAAGGGTACATTTGGATTATGCAAGTGAAATTAAGCGCTCGCCCTACCTGGACGGCGATTCTTGCTTGTCTATGGGCCTGCTTTTATTTCTCAAAGTGTATGTTAAGAAGATACGATGACCATCTGGAAGACTTGTAACCAAATTTAAAAGCAATGTTTATATGTAGAAGTAGTAGTAACATAACTGCAATATGAAAAGTGATGATGGTGATGATATATGCAAAGTGGTAATGAGGGAAGCAATTCCAATCCGGGAATCATATTACAGGAGCAATGGATATTGTTGTGAGCGAGAGATAGATCATATGGATGCGATGTGCGTCAATTATTGTCGTACTGGGTTTCACTGCGTTCTCCAATTGATGACAATGGGGATTGGAAGAAACTACCTTCCACAAGGTTATGATGATGTCTTCTGAAGCATGTCATACTGCAATAGTTGCCGAGGAAAGGCGTTTGCACATGTCCATGTGGCCAAGAGAATACCGCTCGCACTTGTGCAGGACCCACAAACCAAGATCGACACGTGCTGCATGTACGAGAACCTCCTCCGATAATTGATGCGAAATAATCCATTGGTACCCCGCGTCGAAAAGATCGCAACCATGAAAAAGTATGACAAAGCTGTTCTTGTACTGCTGAAGAGAAACCAACAGCGGCTGGTATTGAAGATCCACGATGGCACCATTGACCGCTTATAGCATCCAGCTCAATACGTGCCCGATCGAAAAGGACAAGGTCTTCTGGGTGGTTGATCGTTGCTGACGTTTCATGATGGATCTGCAACACAAGTTGATGTGCATCAGCTTGCTGGTCAACACGTGCAAGGTGAACTACGTAATCGGCTCGAGAATAACCACCATCAAACAGCATATCGTTCATGTTCATGATCTGGAGAGTCTGATAAATGGGCATCGTAACATATGCACGCACAACAAACACCGATTGGAATGGTTCACCGTGTGGTATATTATATCGTTGTGTAGTGAGAATAGGGATGGCTGGTGGCATGTACCAGGAAACTCGTGCTGTTGGTGGTATGGGTGGTAGCGGTAAAAAGTCATCGGGAAAGAAACTTGTTGCTTCTTGCACGATACGGCGAAACACTCTCAACGTTCCTTGGTCTGCATCATTGTGTTGGCCTTGAATAATACGCGATATATCAGCTTGAAGAAAGCACCACCTTATATCATTTGACTTTTTTACCTGCCCAAGAGATGGCGCCTTGGAAAGCTTGTATGTCAATGTTATGAAAACTTTTGGCGAGAAGAGTAATAAAATCGATGACATATTGCAACCAATACATGTACTCGTAAAACTCCTCCATCTCAGACCAACGCAAGGTCGTAGTTGTGTTGCTGTTGTTGTTATCATCGCTGGTGGTGTTGTATAAGCGCCATCCACACCACGAAGATGGAGTTTTTGTCATACGTAACATGCGGCCGTATTCCATCGCTGTTCTTTTAGAGGTTCCAGGAGGCAATCCATGCAAGTGATGTACGATAGCATCGAAGCTATATGGCACGGCATCGCCACAAAGATTGTTGCGTCCAGATGCGAGAACATTGTACGTGTCTACAATATCTTGTGGAAGTGAAGGGTGCACAACAAACTGGCCTGCAAATTCGGTGTGATAATCCATGTGCTGGGAAAGTGAAAGAGAGGCGAAGTATGCAGGATTGCTGAATCTACAAAGATTTATGCAATATGACACGTGTCCGACAGAACAATCACTTTGATCAACCTGGGAAAAGTAGCATTTGTTATATTCAATCACGAGGACAAAAGATTACGTGGATGTAATCATACCAGCAACTGCTTCATTGGACATGGAATACCATTGCAGGATGCAGCCAATTACAAAGAACATGGACGATCGTTCGTGAAACTATGAATTATCCTGTACATCTTGTTGGTTGTTTATATTCAGGAGTCGAGCTGCATAAATGTGCACGGACCTGGCTATGCCACTTTTTGCCACAGCAAGATGGTGGCGATGACTATGGCCCATTGGAAGATTTCATCTTATTGATCCAAGTATCAAAGGTATGGTTACGGTGTATGCCCACAATGGCGGAGCAAGCGAGGTCTCTCTGTGTGTGTGGGCGCATTATCTCCAGGGCGACGAGAACAAAGAAGCGCTCTATCTTTTCCCGCTTCCACTTCACAAAAGGCAAAGCAAGGCTCTCTCCATTCACAACATACAAAGCATCAACTGCTCTCATACAACCTCAACAGCCACCATGTCAATCGATCGATAGTCAATGGCGCGTCTGGCGATCCTTTCTACTACTCCCTTGTTCCAGCAAGGCACACGCGATCTACCCATGACTGAACACGCATTCCAATACAAGAAGTATGTACATGCACTGCACTTGTTTTATTGCTCAGGTTGGTCATTCTAATACTAGAGGTTCATTTGCAGGTTGCTGTTCTCTCTATTGTACAAGGTCCAAAAGGTGTATGTCTACTTCCTCATTGTCTACAAGGGAGCCCAACACCTCGTCTTCATTGTCTCTTTTGGTACGTTGGAAAGGAAAATGGATGGATGGTTATACCTTACATGGCGTTTATTGTAGGCTGAGAGCGTTGGAAGGCTGACCTCAGAGAAAGCTACTCATTGTCTCACTGGTGCGTATACATTGGATCTACGTACAATGAAGATATCCATTTCTGGCGGTGCTGCAAAGGCCGTTTCTATGGATTCGAAGACACCTACTATCGTTTCCAAGTCAACCATTATATCGCGGTGATCCATTTGATTCCGTGTCTTGGCCATCATGAAGGCTTAAGCATAATCCTATACGATGCTCAGCAAATTCGCTATCAGATAGATCCCTGCAGAGATAGCTAGTCAAAAACATTCCTATTCAATAAACACCGTGGTCACAGGCACTCACTACACTCCCAACCTATATATAATATAGACATACTACCAGCTGCTTTTCGCACTGAACTAGAGCACTCTTTTGTAATACATAATCTTGACAGCTTGTCGTGAATGGGTTATCAAGGCGAAAGGTAGGAACGCTTGTATCAAATCGTGGATCGGCTGAACCCCAAATGTATTTTTGGCTGGTGGTGACATTGCATATATTATTGTGGATGTGGGCGGGGCAGTAGTTTGCATGGTGTTTCTTAGCATGATGAAAACATGTTTATAGATGTAACAAAAGATAATAAAGGATGGGCTAAACTAAGGTAGCGCTAAAGCTTCTTCGATAGTTTGCTCTTCAAATAACGCAGAGCCTACATTCTCGTTCTTGAGTTCAATCTGTACCTTGAAGCGTGTCGGTAATTGGACGCAATCGTCGACAAGGACGATGTTGTGCATTCAAATGCTTTCAAAGTGTCTTCGATACTATGTGTCCAAAACGTAGAGCACCTGTTTGGTTTCTGGATCGAAAAGGGGAATAGCTGGAAAGCGAGGTTGGATAATTTACAATCTCCTATCGAGATGCTTTGGTTCTTTTGCCTCAATACTATTACATCCACTAATGCTTCCTAGCTTACATGCTGATAGGCGGCATTTCTCGGCCGCTTATATTAGAAAAATGTAGAGTGGTGCTGTCCACTAACAAGTATAGAAGCTTGGTTCATTGTAAGACTATACCCGACGTTCTTAGCAACTAGCATTGTTCAATTTGCATATACCACTCATAATCCCATCACACCCATTCTAAATCAACAAAAGGGCGATAGTATTCAAGTACAAGAACCAGTGTAATATTAAAAGACTAGCAAGAGCACAAACTAGTTATATACTCAATGCTTTTCATCAAGGAATAATGGTAGATACAAGGATGGATGAGATGATGTCTAGACATTAAAGTTACAAACAACACGGTAAGTCTGGCCTCGAATGACAGCTTCAACACGCAGCTCGACTTCGCCAAAGTACATCTACATTGTGTTATCAGAATACTTCCTTGTATATGATATGGGAAGTCCGTTACTTACCTTGATTGTCAAATCAAGGGGTTCTCCTTCTGCAACATCCGGTAGCACCGGCATGGGGATCTCGAAATCAAACACTTTTCGCACACCTGGCTGCAATGTATACCGAGGCATCTCGTCTGTACTTGCCGCATAAAAGGTGCATGCTGTTGGACAAGGATAAATGGTCTTGTACTTTTGCGTGATACAGCTGTCCATGTCTAAATGCCACTTGATGTAAGTATGACCTCCATAGTAATCTTATCCATCCACATTACCTAATGGTTCGCCACGAGGTACAAAACATGAAAAGCGATTGTCGCAGCGTACGCTTCCATCAGCTCGAATGATTTTATATTCTTCAGGGTCGACGCCCGGGACAAAGGTGTTGGTGATATCAATGCCGTACCAATAGCGGGGTACGCGTGTTGCCACCTTGTAAGGATTCATGCCAAAGTAAGCTGCACCTCGAGCAACAGCAAGTTCTATTATAAAAATAGTCGGTAAGCATGATTGACCCATCAAATATACATCGCTCCCATTACCTGCACGATATGGTGTCACCACCTTGATATTTTGCTTGGTATATTCCTCGGCTATCCGTTGCTGAAGATAATGCGATGCTCCGAAACCGCCCACAGTAAAGATGGCTTTGAGATTGGTTGTCTGAAGTCGTTGCTTTTGAATCAATGCAAGCACATCCTGAACCACCGGTTCGAAAACGCGTTCCTTGAGCTCATCCACTGTAAATCGCAAATAGCCTGCATCCAATCCAATTGATTCATCCGTTTGCTCAGGGGTCAAACCAAGGGTAAGTGGAATTGGCATAAACATATCATCGGTTCCATCAAACTCGGGTTTCATTGTATCTATTTCACAAAATGATAGTCAGCGATCCAAATAACTCAATATAACATGCTTCTCAAGATGACTTACCTACAAATGTCTCCATCATGCTCTCCATGGCACCATCAGGAATACGGCCCACGACCTTTTTGAGCTTGCTCTTTAGCAACTTTCGCATCCTCTTATCCACAAAGCTGGATCCACATGATTTGCCCATTCCCTTGGTGCTCTCCTTGAAACGACGTGTGCCATCGATGCCCATTTTGACGGTAAACACAATCAAGTCAACCGTACCACCTAAGTATACCTTGTCATTATCCTTGTTTCGATACCCATTTCGATTGACAGGCTTACCTCCAGCATCACAAATCATGAATTCGTCTCCATCACTCATATCAAATTGCTCGCATGCGTTCTCACAATAAATGGCAGCAGCTTCAGGTTCGGAAATCAACATCAATCGATCGTGGGGATCATCCTCGCTAATCAAGCCTGCTAAGATAGCGGCATCACGCATTGCCTTTTTTGACTTGTCAGACCACATGGCAGGTACCTACAATATCCATTATCATAAGACTTTTAGTATCTTGTACTTTTTGAATCTCCTTGATCATACCGTCAGACAATAGCGATATTGATGCTCTTCAAATTGTTGGGCAAATCCTTTCTTCATCTCCGAAACCACATGTGCATGAAATGCTCGCAAATAATCTGATTCATGATCCCATGTTAACTCATTCCATTTCCTGCTGTCATCCGCACATGCTTATTTACCTGCTACAAGCTGAATAGGTTTGATACCACCGGGAAGTGGGAGGATGCCATCAAGACTGTCATCGAGATACAACTTGTACAAGTTCAAAAAGATAAAATTGTCCTGGGTAGCTTGAGACCGTTTTTGGCGAGCTGCATTACCCCATGCTGCAAGTTGCTATATATATGTATTCTCGTCATAAATCCTTCTCATTCAACTATCCCTCCAATCTCCTTACCATGGTATCGGATTTGTAAAGCTGAGCGTTTGAAAGGATGTGTGCGCTATGCGTCAGTTGCGTGTCGCCAAAATCCATATCCAATCTCACTTACACTAGCAGTTGGTGCCTATGATGATTCATATGTTCAATAAACGTGTGCATCTAGCTTTCCTGTCTCTCACCTTTGGATATCGATGAGCCGGTTGCTTTGGCCTAATGGATTGCATAACGCGATAAGAAACAATCAATCAATCAACCCATACCACAAGATAGTTTGCATCCTACCATGTATTAATGTCGGCGACCTCTTCAGAGGACAGGATACAGTAAGCAGCACCACTATACGTTGTACCTGAACCAACCAGATCAGCATTCAGTGCATCGAGGAGGTGGAGATCATCTCGTAGGCCTACCAAAGTCAATGCCGACAATGACACGATACTGATCGAGGACAGCTGAAGAGACCATGTTGGAAATGCGGCTTCAGCGAAAGAAAGGTTTGTATAAACGAGGGAGAGAGAAAAGGCTGAGGAGGAGCAAGGTAACATTTATTATTCGTGTGCTATAGTTGATGTTGTGCTTGTACCACGGGACACAAAAGCGACTGAGCCTCACCTCTTTTTGAAATGCGGCGCATCTATGTACGTTGTTGACAAGGGATAAAAATACACGTGTGGAGGTGGTGGAGCAGTAATGATCACGAGAGCATCCCAGCCATTGCAGCTGATATGCAAGTAGATATGAATCCACATATCATAGCTGATACAACAAGCTTTGAAATATCGCCTGTGCGCCCTGGAGCAAGAGAACCAAGTGTACCGATCTGCATACCCATTCCAGGAACATTGGCAAAACCACAGAGTGCATATGTCGCTACAAGTGTCGACCTTTCACTTAATTGACCAGCATAGGTGGTCATCATTTCTTGATACGCCATGTATTCATTCGCCCAGATCTTGGTTGCCATCAACTGCCCAACTTTAACTAGATCGCCATTATCCACACCCATCAACCATGCCACCTGTGTATACAATAGTTATTTCATCATTGCTTGAACCCATCCATCATCCCACACTTACGGGAACAAATATATATCCAGTAATCATTTGAAGTGAGAGCTCCTGAATATTGACAAAGTGGCCTAGCCAGGTCAATCCAGCATTGATAGCATAGAGCAAGGATAGAATAGCAATGATGTTGGATGCCATACACAGCACCACGGAGACACCAATGGATCCACCATTGGCTAATGCATGTAATAGATTTGATGACCTGTCGCTTGGATCAGCGGGTGGAATCTTGATTTCATGTCTTGTGAGTGATTCTTGTGTCTCTGGATATCGGATCTTGGATACCATCAAAGAACATGGGATCGACATGATGCATGATGTGAGCAACGCTTCACCAGAAATACCCAAGGCCATATACCCTGCCAACATGGATCCTGCCACGGTGGCAAATCCAGATGTCATGATTTGATGTAGCTCGGCTCGTGTAGCGTATCGTAAATAGGGCCGTACCAAGAGTGCACTCTCTCCTTGACCAAGAAATGGCTAAATCGTTCTCCTTGTTAACTTTACGTTTTCATACCTTCCATCATCACTTACCGATGCTGCCGCTACAATAGCCTCCACGCCTGATACTTGAAATAATTTGATAAAAATGACTGCAAATCTTGTAGACACCCACTGCAAAGCACCCAAATGATAAAGCATCTGCACGACAGCGGAGAAGAAAATGACGGCAGGAAACACAACCACAGCAAAGTAAGGGAGATTGGCAATTGGATCGGTAGTCAGGAACGCCATACCGTGTCGTGCCATACCCAAAAACCCCTGGACGAAATTCGACATCCATTGAAATATATCATGACCGACCGAAGATCGAAATACGAATAAGGCGAGCAAAAATTGGAATAATAGCCCACTGCACACAATGAACCAATTGATCGCTCTACGTCTCTACGCATATATATAGATATCATGTAAGTATTTGTTTGAATAAGAGATACCCATTATTTCACAAACATGAGAGGAGGCTGTCAAAAGCACCAAGAAAACGATCAATCCAAATAGTGAAATCAAACGTTGCCTGCGTGTGGATTTTGTTTCCGGAAAGCTGAATACGGTTGCAACAATGACTGTGGTGACAAAGAGTGCATATATGGACAAACGCCAGCGTTTGCTCAGCCTGAGGAAAGGTGTCATTATCGAGAGCCCAGCATGATAAAGCGGCCGAGTGACTCGAGAAAATGAGATATACTGACAAGCGATGTATAGAGTGAACCAAGCGTAGATCAGACCCAAGATCAAATTCTCGGAATTGTATCCCTTGGGTACTTGAAGTATGTATGCAGCGACCAAGAAACCAGTAAAAATGAGCCACATGGCTACACTATTGCAGGAGAAAACAACTATGAGCGTGTGGCATGTTGACTTTTTGTGCTTGTAACAAGAGACTCAACTGGAACCATGGTCGATATGTATCATAAATCAAAGCTAGTGAACCCTTAGCGTCATCATCATCCTCATTTCCATATTCGTATTCTTCTGGACGTGGTGTCACGCCTCGTTCCATGTCGATATTGGTATCATTGCGACCACCAACAATGTCACTTTTGGATTCTCGCTGTAGTTGTTGCTGCTCCTTGTTGGCTGGAATATCATCCTCAGTACTCGTTGGTGGTGAGTGCATAATACCCAAAAGGTATACAGAAGGAAGTTGGCTTCAAAACAGGAAAAGGGGATTAAGTAAATGTGAGCTCATTTTATAGTAAGGGGATGACTTTCTGGTTGCATGCATGGTCTATATTTACACACACGTAAGACATGCAGCCTTCCTGCAGCAATAGAAGAAAGGGGGACATGAAGCAGCAGTGAAAACATTCATATCCGGGAATGTCCTTGAAAAAAGACATTATCATTGTCATTCTTTTTATCCATCATCAGCCCTTTACCATCTTGTGCGTCATGATTTACGCACATATGCAATCAACAACGTGTGAATAATTCATGCAGGTATATGTTTGTGAACCACGTGATATGTCCATTAGTTTGATTCCATCATACAACAACACCAAATCTTCTATCACACTATCATACATGAATTATAGGTCAACGAAGATATATTAAAATAAACTACATATGTAAGCTTTATACTTGTACACGATGATTGCCTAGTTGGAAGGTGGTGGAATAACAAGTGTTTCTCCAAGCTTGAGAACTGAGAAATCATCTTCATTGTGGCCACGTTTTTTCATTGCATCCCGTAGTCGTCGTGGGGGCTCAGATACATCCTCGTCGGTAAGCACAAATGTACCCCAATGAATACCAATCTACCACCATCAACATGATCCACTTAGCCCACCAACGTTTGTCAACAAGAGTGATCCATCACAACTTACCGATCGTTTACTTTTGACATCTTCGTGAACACGTACAGCATCTTCAGGAGAGCAGTGGATAGTAGACATGAACCATCGTGGACTATATGCTCCAATGGGGATCAATGCAAGGTCGAAAGGTCCCTGCTTTTCACCGATTTCTATATAACCCCGCAAAATGTTGTCAGTGAACCTTACCATCCATCACACACAAAAAATTGCATACCTTTGAATGCCGGGCAATGGGGCAGCGAATCAAGATAGTCCTCGTCATACTCTTTGTTTCCAACACCGGGTGGCACTGCACGATAACCAGTGTCTCTATGTAACTCAAGTTTCAGTCCATCCAATCCATTTTTGGCATGTGATGACGAACTCACCCTCCAAAATAGACATTGCCACGTCGACTACCATCTTGAATGCCTTCTACACACCACGAGGCCCACAATGTCTTGTTACGATCGAGTAAACCACGGCCCGAGAAATGCTGGCATGGGGTACATGTGATTTTGAGTGCCCTTGAAGCGTCCAGCGATATAGTAGCGTGATCCCACCAATCCATTTCTATGACTCGATCTTGCTTCACCGTGCCATTGAACCATGCCTTGTTACCAAGGGGGACATAGAACTTGGCGTCTGGATATTGATGGGCGAGCGTCTTGATCGTAGGAGCATCCAAATGATCGTAACTGCAACAACGTTTAGTTTAGGAGACATGATGATGCGCATGCAGCAAGTGAATATTAATACTCAACTGATTATGAGAAATGATCACAGCATCTATCCGAGGAAGCTGATCCAATTTGCAGGGAGGTTCAGTATAACGTTTAGGGCCAGCAAACGATAAAGGTGAGCATCTATGTAGAACGCTCAATAAGCATCTTGGATAATCTGTCTGACACATTCCTTACCTGTCAGAGAAGATTGGGTCAAACAAGATATTAAAGCCATTCACTTGGACGAGCGCACAGGCACTAATTGATTGCAAAAGGGTAAATTTAATGCATGCATGCATATCATGGATGAATAAGTACACACTTACTGCCCAATCCATGTCACTACCACGGCACCGTCTCCAGCTTTTGATGGTGTATTGATAATATCCCATTGCATCTTTTCTACCGTTTGTGGTTTGGTAGACTCGGTAATAGCAGCTTCTGCCTTGCCCAGCTTGTTCTCCAAAAGCATCTTGATCGTGTCCAAGGCTGATGGTTGGTGTGCAGATTCCCAAGGATTGGCTACATTGACCCGGGGGTCAGCTTACTGGCGGTTGTTTATATAGTTGCTTTCAACACATACTAAAGCGATTGCCATCGTGGTGATCCCGATTGGTAGACTTGTCAGCCCGAGTGAGAGTAGGAGGTTGTGGTGGTGGTGGCATATTTGAGAGTTGATAAAGATAAAGACCGGCTCCGGAAGCAGTGATGGGAAATGCAAATTTACGTCCAAACTGGAGTAAACGCCTTTGGGCCATGTGATCAAAGAAAAAGGAAAGAAAGAGAGAGAGATGGAGATAACGGCATTCGGGTGTACTTGTATTCCGTGGAGATGGTCTGATCGCATACAATAATACAGGCACACTACAAGGTCGGGATGTTGTCTTCTTGTACACTCAGATACCGTGTTTGACGTGCCATGGTTACCACCCAACGACAATCACCCCGATCGCATAGCAACCCCCACTTTGAGATAATAACAATCCACTATTATTATTCATACTGTTACATAAGCAAGTCGACGATTGAGGTATGTATTTTATTCGATTGCTTGGTGGTGAATGGGAGGAGCTAGCTACAGTATAGACTTTTATCCGCTGGCGCGGTTTCACAAACCTTCTCTCTTTTCATTCTTTATAATGCAACCCCAGTCAACCGATACGACAGCGCCTATTTACAAGTTGGCACGGTCCTTATACCACACATTCCCCTCATCAAACGAGTACTCGGAACAATTGGCAGCAGCCATTCAAGGGTGGCGATCAGATGCTGCTGGTATGGGTCTTTTGCCTCGACTTGAACCCGTGGTCAAAATGTCGCAAGAGCGTGCATCACTATGGCCCGCGTTAGTGAATATGGTGCAACAAGTACAACAGGATCCACAGACAACCTTACTATTTGCCAGTATCATGGAGAGCATGCCACTTATTGCTGCTGTGGAGCGTGTATTGGAAGATGATGATGATGCAGTGATTCGGTTTATTGACAGTCTATGCCTTGATCAACCTCAAGTACAGCACGATCAGGTGATGGCCAGCATTCAAACCTATCTTGATACGTTGGATCCAATCAAACGACAAGCCGTCAGCCAAGTTCTCAACCAACAACGCTATCAAGCTATGGAAGGTATGTATATGTGTATATATCAAAGGGTTGTTGGATAAGGCATTGATGATGGGACATAGATGATTATATGGCCCAAGTCCATCATATCTTGAACGATCAGGCGATTTTCGACCAATTTGAGCGAGTGTTACTTGATGACCGTGTTCCATGGGCCGATCGACTTACGGATGTGTATCAGCTGATCAAAACTCACAAACCAGAAGTATGGGATCAAATCAGTCTTGTATTGGATCGAATCGAAGCTGATCTCGGTAAGATGGAATATAATAACAACAGGCACTTTTTTTATTCTAAAAGTAATATATGCATAGATACACAACAATACAGCTCTTATGAGGAATACGTGCAAAAGAACTTTTTGGATGATGGCGGTCAACAATATCTGGATAGCGAGGTGGAGCAAGCCCAAGTGGAGCATATGTTAGGATCAATGAACATGTAAATAGCAATCACAATGTAAATATATATATCGATTCGTTTTTTTTCAATTGTGGGTCAATGATGTTGAAAGCCTGGTCGACCATCGATGCTGATTTAATTTCTTGCTGGTGCTGGTGGTGCGCCTGCTTGGTGATGGCAGCTGTCTGCTGTTTATCGTTGGCGTCGTACTAAGGGATGATGGGTTGGTGTATGTTATTGATGATACCGCGACGTTTCGGTTATTCTTGTTGTTGTGGTAGATGGGTTGTTGATCGATAGCAAACATGGCCAGCACACGATCTGACTCATCAGACCAGTGAGCAGAACACAAACGATGTTCCAATGGTAAAAGACCATCTAATTTCTCAATCATTTGGCCGCGTGACACATAGCTGTCAAAGTAAGGATTACGGCACGCACTGCATGATTTGGGATTGGCGAGGTATCTCCGAAGATGTGTGGGGAGATTTTCATGAATAGGGAGTTGCTGCTTTGTGATGAGACGTGCACAGCATTCCATTAAAGAAGGTGGGTTATGCGCAAGTGGATAGGCCAACTTTTGTTGTTCTTTTGGATCGATGAGTGGGCATTCCCGAAGCAAAAGTCGACGTAAATGGGTCAATCGTGCAATTTCGGCCGGTAAAACATAAAGTGGATTTTGCGACAAGTTGAGAGTGGCAAGGCAAGTAAGGTTGGAGATCATGGCTGGAAGATAGGCAATTCGATTGGCGCATGCATGCAAGATTTCCAGATTCTTATTGTCAGGTCGACGTAAACAAGGCGTCAAATCTTCAATTCGATTGTACGATACATCCAATTCGACCAAGTTGGAAAGGTTGCATAAGGTGTCGGGAAGGGATGTCAGATGATTGTGTGAAATGTTGAAATATTGTAAATGACATAATGCTTCAATTTCATCTGGCAAATATGTGAGCTCGTTATATGACCTATGTATGTATGAGATATGTATGAGTGAATTGTGTCATTTTCTCCTCCTTTTTGTTCTCTCTCTCTCGCCACCATCTCCTTCCTCCTCCACCACCTCCCATCACCACCATCACCCCCTTTCCCCTTTTCATTAAACCGCATCATCATCCACGCGAAAAACGTGGTGATGCGGATGATAGATATATGATGCAGGATGTCCATTATTACTTACAGGTCCAGTCGCTTGATCGAATTAAAGCATGCAATATTAGCTGTAATACTAGCAAACCGACGATTGCAGAGATCCATATGCAGCATTGTCCGATCCATGCAACGATACACATCCATGCATCTCACTCGTCGCTTTTGGATACATTTTTGCTTGTGAGAATGTAGATCTTGGCTTTCCCACCAATGGCCATTGAAACATGTATCGCCATAATCAAGTTCATGACGAGCCGATTTGAATAGCTGATCATCGTAATAGGATTCGTCAATATAAGATACGTCTTTGACATGTTGAAGTTGCTCCCAATCATCGTCATTGTCGGTAGATGAAGAGGGCGATGACTCGAGCAATGTATCCCCATCACTGCTAGAAGATGCTGATAACGCATATAATTGTGGACTTGATATCAAAAGATCATAATGGCTCTGTGATATGTGATCGCTGCTGTTGGTGCTGGTACGTTTGGATTTTCTTCTTCGGGAAGGCACAGAGACATAACCAAAAGTAAGATCACTTTTTGCTGTAGTGCTATTCGCTTGACCCATAGTGTGTATGTATATATAAGCAGTACAAGGATCGATCCGGGAGATATTGAAAGATGAAGATGATGAGGAAGAAAAAAAGTAAAAGAATGTAAAGACGAGCGCGTGATGTGTTATTATTTGCATGTTTGAGCGGCAGTCTGCCCGGTGATGGGGGTTGACCTTAGCTATGACCATTTATGGAGATGGTCATGCACCAAGTGCAGCACGTTTTATTGGCGTCTCAAGCTGTGTGCAACTCAAGTCAGGTGCTAATGACAGAATACTCTCACTTTATTCTCCTTCCCAAATTTCTCTTTTTCGCGAGCGCGCGTTTTCTGCTCTCCTTTGAGCATGGCGATGGCTTTAAAATGGAATATTGTATACTGCAGTTGCATTCCAACAATGACACATATACATGCAGGAGGAGATGACTTTACACAATGAACCATAGAAAACATATGGAAATCGGTAAACACAACATATGGCGTGTGTACATATAATGTTGGTCTTTGTTTATTCTGCTGCACTTTTTTGTTTGGCTCATTGGGTTGATTGATGCAGTAAAAGTTGGTCCCAACGACACATGTGCATACGACTTGTTACAAGTACATGAGAGTGATAGAGTGGTTGTGCTTTTGCCGTGGGTCGCGTTTGCATAAACGAACACACATCCGCTCTCGTTTAATTTACGCGCTTTGCATATAGTTGATATACCTGGCAAATGACCTTTTATCCCCTGCATCGCATGTACCTTTGTTTTAGCCATCACTTTTTTAGGTAGATATTATCACAGACACGGCTGGATACAATCACTATTGCATTTATTGATCTGCTGGGTTTTCTTTCAGTCGTCATCTTGCTTCGAGAGCCAAAGGTATTTCACTTGCGCCCCGATGTAATGCAAGAGAAGCTCAAGAAGGATATACATTTCTTAATTAACTACTGCTTCAACGCTATCAGATAAATGATTTGTACTTTATCCGATGCATACGCCTTTATTTGGATAAGAACGATGATGCGCTATGGTAATAAAAGCAGCGTTGGGCTTATAAAAGCGAGTGTTCCTGAATCTCTTTATATAGCAAAGAATACAAATAAAGCATCTAGTAGTAATATATGAAGACTATATACATTTGGAATTATCTTGAGAGAGCTCGGTTCGGAAGATAGGATGGTGATGGTGGTGGTTGGTGGATGATGATTGATGTTGATGATGATGCGGCGAGTATCACAAGTCAATGCAGCCAACGAATTAGTTACCGATAACCCACCCCTCCCTTCCCTCATCCCTAATTAAGGTAAATCATCGTCATGGTTACCACACTTATGATATTATTCTCATGATGGATGGATGAATCATTGTGTGGATGGATGGATGGATGAATTAAGATAATGGATTGATTAACCCCAACTTGATTTTCCTCTTTACTTTTCGACCACCTCCACCTACTCCATTCAGTCGCCATGGTGTTGAAGCACAACAACCAACTTCCCAACCAACACTTCCGCAAAGACTGGCAACGTCGTGTTAAGACCTGGTTCGATCAGCCTGGTCGTAAGAAATCGCGTCGTGTTGCACGCATTCAAAAGGCAGCTCGCATTGCTCCTCGTCCTGTTGATGGATTGTTGCGTCCTGCTGTTCGTTGCCCCACTCAACGTTACAACATGCGTCTTCGTGTTGGCCGTGGTTTCACTCTTGAAGAGCTCAAGGAAGCTGGTATCAACCGCAAGGAAGCTCGTTCTATTGGTATTGCCGTTGACCACCGTCGTCGCAACCACTCCCAAGAGTCCCTTGAATTGAACGTTCAACGTCTCAAGGCTTACAAGGCCAAGCTCATTGTCTTCCCTCGCAAGGCTTCTAACCCCAAGAAGGGTGATTCTGATGTAAGTATACATGGGGTTGTGATGATGATTGATGATGGCTCATCATCATTGTTATTATAGGCTGCTGCTGTTGCTTCCGCTGTTCAACTTCGTGGTGCTATTCTTCCCGTTGAGCAAGTCGCTACTGCCCCTGAAGCTCGTGCCATCTCTGCTGATGAAAAGAAGGTTAACGCTTACATGAAGCTTCGTTACGCTCGCTCTGCTGCCCGCACTCTTGGTGCTCGTGAAAAGCATGCTCGTGATAAGGCTGAGGAGGAAGCTAACAAGGTAAAAAGACATTATGGAGAACATGGTAATTAGTGGTGGTAGTAGTACTCACACACTCTCTTTTTCTCTTTTAGAAAAAATAAGCCAGTTCTCGACTTGACACCCTATCAACATTTCACCACGATCCAAACCCACCTATTTACAACCGACATTGACATTGACACTTTCAACACTACACATTCCATGTATTATACAATAAATTGTGTTGTGCAAGTTACAATACAGATAATTACGCATATACGAATACGATGAATCGAATGATGTATTAGCATGGATAAGGAAAAGGAGGTATTACAAAAGAATTAGGGAAACCATGGTTGGTTACCAGCCTGCCGAATGACCATCACCGCGGGGATCACTACCAGCAGCCAGTACACGTTGACCTGTTGTCTCATCATTCTTGACACGAATCACTTGACCACGACCAAACATCGAACGTGCGTAACCATGGAGTCGATAGCACACGTGACCCATGCCTTCTAATTGGCGAATGGTTTCTTGGGGAATGCCATCTTCAAGGTATACAACGCTGTCTTGGACATCAGTAAAAGTATATGCGACGGTGGCACCACCCTTGGGAGGAGGAGGCGAGATACACACACGTGGCATATCAAGGGCATGTTGTGGATTGGAAAGGAAATGCATGAGATTCATGATTACTTGGACCTGTCCTTGAGGTTGCATATATCCACCCATCACTAAATTCACGACATAACGTTAAATCTGGTCCAGGCTCATATATCATATATACGTACCACCAAAGCAAGCTTCGAGATCGTGGTCCCCTTGTGGTGTCTTGCGTGTAATCATGGATGGAATGATGGTATGGTAAGGTCGCTTGCTAGGTCCAATGCAGTTGGGATGGTTTTCAATCAGCACGAAATTGGCACCACGATTGTGCAACGCAAAACCACAGCCTTCAGGAACAATATGCGACTATGTTTGGAAGGATAAGCAAACATGACGATAGCCTCTTTAGCTTAAACTTACCCCAAAATGCATAAAGTTTGAATTCTGTTACACACACACACACACACACACACACATAGATAATATTAGTATACGTGCATGAATGGGTTAGATAATAAACACACATACAATAAAGCTGCAAGCATTGCCTTCACCATCGACGACCGAAAAGTATACAGTATTGCTCTCATCTTCAGGATATCCCTTTTGCACATCGCCGTTGCGCTTGTCCAACTTGATCAGCTTGGCACGCTCTTTAAGATACTCCTATTGTTACCAACCATGATCAGTGATCCCATTTCCATTATCATCCTCACAACTGGTATACCTTGCTGAGCAATTTTTCAGTGGGACAAGGTTGCACTTGAGGATCGGTCACATAGTAACGCGTATCGGCAAAAGCAACACGCAAAGCTTCGATCACAATATGCAAATATTGCGGCGAATGTGGGTTCATGGATTTGATATCAAGACCATGTTGTTCTTCAAGAGCTTCCAAAATACCAAGGGCGATAAGCGTGGTGATACCTGAACCATTGGGTGGAATCTCCCAGATAGTCCAATCGTGGTACTCGAGCGAAAGAGGAACGTCAATCACCTCTGTATCGTGATTAGCAAGATCTTCAAGCGTCATGACACCACCTTCAGCCTGAACAGCTTCCACGATTGCTTTTCCAATACGTCCTTTATAAAAGCCTTCCTTGCCATGCTTGGCGAGCATATCAAATGTACTATCAAAGCTGTGAATACGATGCCTAGGGTCAAGTGGATTCGGACATACTCTGCAAGTTCAGGTAGCTGGATGATGTTTCCTTCCCGAGGAGCACGCTCATTATTGATAAGCATGTTACCACGACCAGGGTTTCTCTTTTTCAAAGCTTCTTCTTCTTCCACCCACTAATAAATACATATATCAGCCACGCCATGCATACCATGTCTTCCTTGATCCAAGCAACATACCAAACGAGCGGAGAGATGGGAGACAGGAAATCTATAGCGATAAGGTTAAAACATATCCCGAAAGGAATAGATGCATTAACGCCACACATATTGGTATTACCCTTCTTTAGCCATCATCTTTGCAGGTTCAAGAATGGCGGCAAGATCCAGCTTGCCCGATCCAAACTTGTCAACAGTATCAACCCAAGCAGCAGCAGCACCAGGAACAGTGATGGCGTGCACGCTTTGAGGAGGAACAACGTTGGTCTCGGGACCAGCTTCTTTGCGTAAATGTTCCACTGTCAATGCAGCAGGCGCTCTATACTAAAATCAATCCCTGTTTTCGTTATCCCTATTTCTTTTCCTTTACCTTCCAGATCCATTAAGGCCAGTGACAGTGCGCTTTTTGGCATCGTAATATAAGCAAAAGACATCACCACCAATACCAGTGGAAGCTGCTTCGGTAACATTCAAAGCAGCAGCTAATACCAAAACCGAGGTGTGTGAGTGAGTATCCCCTTATCCGTATCATTGAGCATCGCACATACCCACAGCGACAGCTGCATCCTAAATGAGTATAAGAATGGATCAATGGATGAAATGCAAGAGCTGCTGAGCTTGTACTTACGGCTGCATTTCCGCCCTTTTTAAGAATATCAACGCCAGCTTGGGTTGCAAGTGGTTGTCTGTTTGATGGGGTTGTCAAGCAATAGTGTGTGTGGTCAATAAACATGGATTGGGATGTGTGTCATGGTATCTATGTGTGTACTTACGAGCTTGATACCATGCCATGAGTAGCATGAACAACCGATCGACGAGAGACAAAAGGCAAATCTGGAATCATTGGTAAGGGGGAAAAAGTGGGGAAAGAACAAAAAGAGAGAAGAAAGTCGGTATATAACTAACCCGATATCTCGGAGGGAAAATAGAGTCGGAGCGGCTCTTGAACCCAACAGCAAAAGCGTGCCTGATAAATGCCCTTCTCGCGTGGGAACTGCATCCCATCATCATCATCGCCACCACTGAATGGTAGCAATCATTATAGTCAAGATCAAAGTGATTCACCGTGGTTCAAAGTGATACAATCCAATGGCCCAATGAGCATCGCTTTTTTGAAATCTACCTCTGAGAAGAGAAATGTCACGCTGTGGTACAACCTTCAACCATAAAGCAATCAAAAAGATTATTATTGGTGAACTCACAACAACTCAATCATCATCATGATGAAAAAGGCCGTATGCAAATTGTATTGGATTTGACATGTCATGCCAACGTCGTTGTCAAGGTGATGTTGCATTGTTACGGATATTCCGCTTGACTTACTACTAGTACGTCAAGTGCCGCACATTTATGCAAAACAATGAAGATAAGCAATTAGCTTTCCTTGTTGCGTATGTGAAAACCTCTATTTTCCAATGCTGGCTCAATGGATCACGTGCCGTATACACAAGCTTACCAAGATGAAATCCATAGAGTATTGCATATATCGGGAAAAAGGACGTCATTGCCATCCATTGTTCATCTTAGACCCCGTATTAGAAGAGAAATGGAACCATAAGTATGGGCCAAATATGCAAAGAACCAATCTCATGTGACATCGCATGTCAAGCATGCTGCCAACGCAAGCGGTGTAATACACGCCTAAGGTGATCACCACCTATACACATTCATGTAGCGTGGGAGCGATCGTTTTATCCAAGACCTTAATAATGGATCTATACCGCATCCCACACGTATCGCCGCTGGTTTGTTAATAACAATACACTCATGTGCCGAAGGTACCCTTGATCTTTGCTCTTTGATAAGACTGCTATTTTGATGAAAACGCCATCCTGCGAGATGATGATACATCAGATGATGGAAAACGGTATTATAATACTGACGACGACTATATTGACGTAAGATGCCATCGTGAACATGGTTATAATACCTCGGCGTAAAGGCTAGTAAACTCAGGTGTGACAAAATGAAATGCATGCATGATGGCGTTGTCATCAAAAAGCAATATTACACATGGGCCATGAGCAATTCATTTTGGATGAGGGTGAGGGCGAGGGTGGTCACCCTTTAAGTTTTACATGGCAGATGATCAGGTGCGGCGCTCCCGGTCAAGGCGACTTGGATCAACCACGTGTTCAGCTGACCGTGTTCTCGGAATTCATACTGCAGAATTGGGCATGTCTCGAATGATAAGGGTTCAATTACAGGGACGCTTATGAAATCCTACGGTGATCCTTATCATCAAACAACCAACCTATGTCAAAACGAATTGCACCCAGCTATTATTCCGGGTCATTGAATCGGCTTTACGCATCTCAAATGAATACTCTTTCACTTGTGCATGTGGCATTCTCGCTTGATGATCGACAATCGGCATGCTCTTTGCATCCAACAAACCATTCGTGTACAACTTAACGCTTTAACAAACAAACAGGCAGCACGTGGTAGGGTCTTTCTCACATGATGGTTGAGCTGGTTTTTTGTTGACGTTCATTGTGCTACTTTCAACAAACCACATACATTACACCACAAATAGAAGTCGCCATTGCCCATCATCCCAGCATTTATTACACAAATAAAGGTACAAAAAATCCCCTCTGTTGTGCATGGCGGGAAATCTCCCAAAGTAGAGCAAGCCCGATTATTGTTACAGCATGCATTGATAATCGTCCAAGACGTCATACCAGGGCTGTCCTTAATAAAATGTCAACGGCAGAGGGGTGATTATTATCTATGGGCTAAATATAGCCATGCTCTCATTGTTAGAGAGAACCAACCTTCTCTACGCTATAATTGAACCATAGCATGTGAAACAATCAACACCCAACGAATGTGAACATAATGAGGATGACCATTACTGCTACCATGATCCCGGAAACCTACCCTAATGTAGGCATGTCTCTGGCACATCTAGCGTGATTAACAGCAATGAAGGCTCTTAGTGCCAATGAAAACAACTTGATTATCCTGAAAGATGCCGTGGAACATCATCAGCATGACTTTTTTTTTCCCGGGATGAATGTGAATGTGATCGTTATCGTCGTCACTCTACTACTAAGGTGAAATACAATCGTCACTAATGGAAGAGTCCACAGCATCATGAAAGGTATATATATGGGGGAGCTCATCCAGCCAAAAGGAACTATCATCAACCCGCCCTACCATGTTATATCGATTAGTGTCGTCTTTTTTTTCGTTTTTCATGCTTGCATGGATACCCGTTGCCATGGCCGACAAGGTTGTCCTAGGCTACTTTCCTAACTGTAAGTATTCCAATGTGCGTTGTATTATCACACATCTAACATTTACTAGGGCTTTATGCAAGATACCCTGTATCCAACATCGATTTCTCATCGTATACGCACATTAATTATGCGTTTGCTGTTATGCTTCATGGCGACACGCCTGAATGGACCGACAATGACCAGGTCAAGACACAGCTTCCACAACTTGTTGAAAAGGCACATGCCGGGAACGCCAAGGTGCTCATCTCCGTTGGTGGTTGGTCTGGATGTTTAACTTTTAGTACTATGGCTGCCAGTGCTTCTGGACGAACGAATTTTATCAATTGGGCTGTTGACCAAATTAACACCTATGGCATTGATGGCATTGATTTGGGTATGTATCATTGTTGAAATAGCCATGTATGTAGCCTGATACTTATTACCTATATAGATTGGGAGTATCCAGGAAGACAAGGAGCCGGCTGCAATGCAGTGGACGAAGCCAATGATGTCAAGAATTATTTGCAGCTTATCAAGGAGATGCGTCAAGCCTTTGATGGAGTCCATAATGGCACCTCGCGCAAGGAGATCTCGATTGCAGGCTATGTGCGTCCATTTGAATCAGCTTCTGACTTTGGTAGTGTGCTTGATCGCATCAACTTGATGACTTATGATATCAATGGCGCATGGAACGATACCACTGGTCCCAATGCTCCTTTCGAGTTTCAGCCAGGCCAAGGCGATGCTGATAGTTTTGTCTCGGCTATTGAAGCTTGGAAAGGTGCAGGTGTTCCTACCGAAAAAATCGTGCCTGGTGTGGCTTTTTACGGGAGATCAGCAAGTATGTATTATGATCAGCAATATATTGCCATGTAGTACCTTATAAACTTACCCGCTTTATCTTCATCACAGCTGCCACTGTTGATATGACCCAAAGTGGATCACAATATCAGCCACAAGAAAAAGGAAAGCCTCCCAAAGGTGATTCCTTTGATGCACCTTGGCAAGATCCCAACTGTTCCAAAGGCAAGTACATAGTAGTGATAGTAATAAGATTTATTCGCATCTGAGCTAAAGTATATCAACCACAGATCCAGGAGGCCTATCGGGCATATGGCGCTATGGTAATCTTCGTTCGCAAGGGGTGCTTACTGCTCCCGAGACGGCAGCTTCACCATGGGTGCGTACCTGGGATAACGTTACTCAAACGCCATGGCTTTTCAACCCCACGGATAAGACATTTATATCTTATGATGATCCCAAGTCAATGGCTATCAAGATCAATTATGCGATATGTCAGAACTTGGGTGGTGCTATGGTGTGGTCGGTAGATGAAGACTCTTCAAACAAGGAGCTGCTGTCGGTGGTCGTGCAGATCAAAACAGGTACGCTTGTCTCACCTCCACCACCTCCTCTCCTTCAATGGAAATGGCACATACTAATATATGCTTACTATTAATTTTTCACATGCAACATGTAGGCTCATGCGATAAGCAGTAATAGTCAAAAGACACATTCACAGAAAGAATAAAGAGTCAAAGGTGTAGCGCACACACACCATTTTATATGCAATGCTTTGTTACAAATCAGGCTATAAAGAGTGCTATAGCTGTTGCACAGAATGAAAAAGGATGGCTAGTACAATTGAATACAGGGATTTCTTTTAGTCAGATCGCATAACATTCTTGCTCTTGTTCTTTTTTTTACGCGTGCTTGCACATATCCATATGTGCTATCACGATCCTCATGGCACAACAGATACCATCAACGTTCTCCTCTGAACCCCTTGGAACGACAATGAGGAGGAGGAGAAGACATACGTGGTCGATTCTTGTCGTCACTGCCGGTGACGATGATGGTGATGGATCAACCTTTATAAAATACAAGAGCAGCAGCAGCAGCAGTAGTAGCAGCGTCCATCACCGTAAAGCTATATCATTTGATACGACACCTCTCTTAAGATACCATCTGCCTCATCAATGTTCAGGTAAGAATACCATGGCAACAGTTTGCTAAGACAAACGGAATATTTTCTGATCTAAAACGCCTTTGTATGTGTCTTTTTATCTCCTCACTCCTTCCTTTCCTTCCTTTTTCTACGTCCCCGTCGTACTCTACTCCCCATATTACAACTTCATATTACTCGGCGTCATTCCAGATCCTGCCATTGCAAGCAACAACAGCAGCAACAATCCTTGTTTAACGAAAACCGAATGCATCCAGCAGAATGCCATGGCCACTCGCTCATCGATGTCGCCCTCATTTGCTAGTTTCCCTCCCAACAACAACAACGACAACAACACCATTGGCAATCAAGCTGTAGACCATTACTCCATTGATATTACTAGGCGAATACCTCAGCGGGCCATTCGTGTTGAACGAGACTATACTCGAGGGGACGGTATCACACAATTCTCAACGGCTTATCCACCGCAACTCGCTGGCAAGGTAATAGAGAGAGAGCCCATCCCCCCACCTCGCTCAAGCGACTAAACCCATGATCAGATAACGATAGAGCAATTTCAACACACGATCCAAGGCATTAACAAGCTTCTTATGGACGCTGAACGAGTATCATGGCTCACCGTATTCGATAATATCATGGAGATTTTGACAATCTACACTTGGCCAATCCTTTTTTCAAACCATTATCAACGAGTACGTTCTCTATGTGGAATTATGTATACAATGATATCTGACGACATGTCTCTTTTAGTGTATCCGACGTGTATTACAATTCATTGAATCCGAGAATGAGAATCTGTATCATCAGCATGGTTTATCTATCTCCAATCCTGTGCGATTTGCTTTTCTCTTTGTAAGTACAATCAAAACGGAATGATGATGACTGATTCACTGATATGCTTGCTATTCTTCCAGCTCGAATTCAAGGTGTACGATGATTAGTACCTGCATTTCTTTCCCTTTTCCTCATTTTCATATTGCCGACCTTGTACCGTTTCTCCTCCACTCTCCACTCCCTATCGTCCACCTTTTATCTCGCTACCTCTGATTCTCTCTTTTACTTGCATGTATCTTTGCACCATCTTAATATTATACCTAATTCTAGTTACTATATACCTTGAAAGTTCTTATGTTGATGACAGCCAAAGTTGGTACACTGAGTAGTATAGGAGCGTTCATTATTCAATTGGTTTTATTGTTTGGTGTGGAGTAATAAAGCATCATTATCAAAGGTCTGTACATTGTAAAAAAGCTTTCTTTCTTTGCTATGTAATCCAAGGGGCGGATGCTCATGATAAAGAGCTGGATGGGTAGGAATCAGAGGAGGAAAATGTACGCGGTAACTGCATCTCAGTTTTAGCAGAATTCATAGCAGCCATGTTTCTTGAAGCAATGGACTCTTCTCCCAAATAGATCACATAATCATTGATGAACATCCACAATTTACGAAATGCATCTGCAGAGCCAACATGGATGAGCTATTGTGCCTTTATAATCTCTCCCTCCTTGCTCCTTTCCTTACCCAAAGTAGTGGCATCTTCTACCAAAGCGAGTTCACGTAATATCAATGAGCTGTAAAGTGTCCATCGTTGAATCGCCTCCTTGACCCAGCTGATAGTATCATGTGGGGTAATCAAATGCTGATGCACAATGTCATAGACCCAATTCACCCAGGCACCAATTCCAATTTGATCTTGACACTGCCTTTGTAATAATAGCTTGACCTTGTTGACTATACATTCCAAGATGAGTCTCTATTTGCAAGTGAATGAAATCCATGCAACTCACGCTGTTGACCGAGACCTTCGTCACCACCCCAAGGAGACATCCATTGGGCTCCATCCAGAATGTTGTCAATGCTGATCTTTTCCCAGTCGACAAGCATATCTTTGGCTTGTGTAGTGAGATCATGATCCGCCGCTTGAGCCAACTGATTTGAAATAACCAATCGATCCAGTTTGGATATGAAAATATACATCACTGTTTCACCATGATGTGAGAAATGATTGAATATATGTATCCAGGCATCCTCCTTCTCATTTACCTGCCATCTTTTTGCTTGTCAATGATTCCGAATATCCAGTCAAAGCCATTGTGTAGTAGCTTGATACGTTGGAAGAACACGACTTCAGATATTCATGTGTTGCTTTGCTGATTGGAGCATGTATTGAGGGGAAAAGGACATGGATGATGGTCTATTATTCATAATGATGACAACAATGAGCACATGCTTCGCAATTACATACTGGCACTCACATCATATAGCACGCAATCCCAACGCCAAATAGTGTCCATCACTTTTGAATCCCCATTCACGATCTGGCGAATAGGTTCTGGTATCGTTGAGTAAAATCGCTGAATACAATCGCTGATCTATTTCCAGTTGTCAATATCCAGTGCTGGCTATCCATTCTCGTTACACTTACATCTTGGTTGAGTAGCATGAGCTTGAGGATCTCTTGACAATGGTTATGGTACAGTGACGCGAGCTGTTCAGCTTCTGGTTTCCGAGAAGGATCGGTGGTCGATGGTGCGGTGAATAGTTGTAATGTCGGGATATCTCGTTCCTGAATATCTGATTGGGGTAGCTGATGTTGTTCGCTGTGGCCATTGCTAGGAAATCCAATATGCTGGGATGGTGACAAGCCTGTATTACTACAGTTGCATTAGTGAATGATGTGATTCACAACTCGGTCCCAAACGTACTTTACTATCACGGCTTGCTGTTGTATCATCGGCATATTGGTATCATCTTCCATCATTGTTGTTGAAGGTGAAGGACTTTTGGATTGTCTTCTTTGTTGTTGTGGTGGTGATGATGACCGTGGTTGCTTATATGCAATGCCGCAGTAGTTGTATCTCGATTGACCGCGGGTACCAAGTCGTCTAGTGCGTATACCCGGGAAGACAGTTTTGACAAGCTTTCCAAAACCAGCCGCGTTGAGTGGTTGCTGATCAGGCTCGTTGACGCGAAGGTATTCAATGTAATCTTCATATACACGCGATCGCTGGATACCCGTATCGTAGTTGTCTGAATCATACTGATAAGTCTGCGATAGCCTGGGACGATCAACATGGGGATCACAGGTCAACTCTACCCTCCCTCAAACACATCGCCGCGTTGCCTTGACAACCACGCCCCCGCACATACCAGGCCAGAATGCTCTGATGGTGAGAGCTATCAACATTATTGCTTGCTTGTCTTGTTCGCTGTGCAGCTGCCATTGCCAAAAGTTGATTCTGTAAAGGGAAGCGTTGTGAAGGACAACCAAATGCTATTAATGGAACCTGTTAATTAGTCCGACTGGACCTCTGGAATCATGCACAGTCAATGATCCAACACTGTATGCTTTAAAAAACTCGACTCGGCCGTTTTACGACAATCATCTCTGCTCCAAACCACCAACACGAGATCCATAAATCAATGCATGATTTATCAACAAAAGTCAAATAGATATTGCTCAATTTCGAAGCGTACACTAGATGCCACAGCCTTGATGAATTGGAAACTAACATTGCACTTGAACCTGGATCCATCTAATCGCTCGAGATTGTTTGATCGCACCAAAAGTCGTAGCGTCGTTAAGCTTGTAATCTAATATATATGCCAACCATTAATAAAAGTGCTTATCCATATGACATACAAGGAGCAACCTGTGTTTGAATATCGATCGAGTCTTCAAGGGTATCATCGATAATACTGTAAAAGATGGCCAGCATACGTTCAACAGGAAAAGATTTGGGACCAAGGAGCTGGGGTCGCATCTATTTCCAATCATTGGTACCATTGTCCACAAAGCCAACCCACATGTTGGTTTACATACCTTGCCACCGAGATTGTCTACTTTGGCTTTACGAGTACCACCTCCTTTCTTACGCTTACGTGCCTCACCAGCCTTGGCAAAATACCGTACGTCGTATCGTGGAGGATTATAAGATGCCAGGAACGCAGCAATCAGCAAGAATTTGGTGTAATATGGTAATGCGAAATAGCCTATCAATCACTTGTAAGCATCCCACACTTTTCGCAATGATCCATATAAAAGACACTCACCTTTGTCACGTGATTGTTTTCGAAATAAATCCTCTGCTTCAGCATCATCTAATTCATCCAACCGCTTCGTTTCCTTGGCCCATTCAGCACTCGAAACTTCTCTCAAGTAGAGCTTGTCTGTTGCTTTGGCAAAGAATGGCAATGCCAGCTGATATAACCTTGATCGCTCGGATACCTTTGCTATTATCACACCTATTAGCCACCTTCTGGATATTACACGCCATCCAAAACTTACAATCACCATCCTTCAGAGGTTTGATGTATATCGGGAACAAGAGTGCCGCAAGATAACGCAGTTCATTGATGTCTTTGCAGTTGTGATTGAAGATGTTGTAAATGATTTCAGAAAAGCCGTCCACAAATTCGTCGTTGAGCTCAACAGGATCTCCACCTTCCACTTGGATCAAACGAGTGGTGTAACCTTTACGCAGGATCTCGATTGTGTCTTGCTTTGTGTATTCAGAAAATCGCATCACCAGTGGATCATATGCACCTCCTCGAACACGGAACTTGTCAAACACCACTGTGCTAATCATGATAACACAGATATTTCGGCCTGTCTACATATTTTTGTTGTTGGTACCCAATCATTCCATCCATCCATGCATTGAAAGAGCATTACCATTTCTGCTAGCCGTAATAATGAATAAATCAATGTAGATCCCATGTCACGAAGTCTCTCGGCACGATCGAGTACAAGATAGCGCGTCTCTGAATCACCAAACTGAACCGTTCTCTCGTCGTCCAATGCAACACCTTCCTGGATCGCCTTTACAAATTGATGTATGTTGTCTATTCGGCGTACACCCGTATACTTGTTCTCGTATGAAGGCGTCCAATCGCACCACTGGTTGATTGTGTGTTCGAACAGCATGCGTGGTGTATGACATTCGATGCAGTTGATAAATGCCCACATGGATCGAGCAAGGGTCTTTTCAAGAATGGCACGAACAACACTGGTTTTGCCTGACGAAGGGTGGCCGTAAATGAAAATGCTGGGAAGAACGGCATCGCTAGGCTATTGTCATAGATCTTTAGTATCCTCTGTATCGATTGACCTTGGAATAAATAGTCACCTCGCCCATGAGCTGTAGCAATGTGGCAATTTGCTTTGATCGCCCAGGGAATTGAGCTTCCAGTTCCTGCAGGACCATGGATAAGTTTGAAGGAGAGAAAGTGACACTACGAATTTGACAACCCAGCTGGATATCAAGTCGCCCGCTGCCCCAACTGAGCTTGATCCACCATTTTCAAGAGGTAGGCACTCCACCTGCTGTTGATGCATACCAGGCGGTGGTATACTACATCGATCCTTTATTATCACTGCCACTTTTAGCTCCTAAATAATTCAAATGCCATCGTCCTATGTGTTATTATACCACCTCTCCCTGTTATCAACGATATCACACGCACGAATAAAAAGCAATCAACATGGCCAAAGCGAATATGCAATTTTTTGTGGCAAGAGGACAAGCGTATGTACTTTTCTTGTGGAACTCCAAGAGCATGCATTGCCCTACTGCACAATTCACATGGGGTACAATCAATCATATGTTGAACACGCATCGACTTTTTACAATGACCACGGGTTATTGTTGCATTCCACTTTTAAGCTGTGGAACAAGGAATCATCAGTTAGATTTATCAGTTGTTGATGTTATTAGTACATCCTTGTCAGGTGAGGGATCATTTATCAGATCAATCAACCACAGCCTCCTTTCCTTTTCTTTGTGTTGACAACCGATCCCACGCCCACCATTGAAGCACACAAAAGCAACGCTTGTTGTCACGAAAACCATCACACATTTCTTTCGCCTGTTGTATTTCTTTGATTTCGCACGCCATCCACGTCTGTCTTTTGGTACGTGGCAGTGAGAACCAGTTATGTAGGGTTATCTATTCCTCGTCTATTAATATTAGTGATCAACTATATTATGCAGCTCTTCGATTCATTGTCTCTTTGTGGCATTCATCCCTTTCCCTTGATGATGGATTCTTTGTGATATATATTTTGTATCTCTTTCTTGTATATTGAGTAGTGATACCTATACCTCGTATCTCTGCAAGCAGACTGGCTTAGAAATAAGCTGGCGGGTTCTTTCTTGGCGACATAAAACCTTTGCCAAGGCCTTCCTGCTGATGGATACTAACAAAAGCATAGCTCCCTAAGCAGGCATTCTTCGCTGCACAGTCGAGAAGAAAAACGGAGCTTCACAAACAGTATGTCACAAGATCAATGACCACTATCAATGAGACTAACATTTCGTTTGTATTCAGGCTATGCATACAGCGATACGTTGCGATCAGGACCGAGGAAGAGCAATGGAGCTGGTAAGATTATTGACAGAAGATGCTATACATTGATGAATCCAGTATTAAACTACATATTGTTAAGTCATTACTGAATCGGAGGGCATGGCGCTGGCAAAGGCACTATCGAGGTTTGGAGAGGTTTTCGGAAATTGTGGGAATGACCAAAATTACATGGAACAAATCGAGGCTATGGAGGTCCCCAAGCGTGTAAGAGCATATTGCGGATTATTATTGTTGGTATACATCGAAAACGTGATCATCTTGGCGATCCTTCAATCACGATGAGCTATTTCATCATCCCTTTTATGATCCACATGTGACTTCAAAACGACCAAGGATTGATCCACCTCCTCCATCTGAAATCAAAAAACGTCGATCGTTGATCCAACAGAGTGAGCAATGATTACACAATACGTACGTCTCCATAGTCGTCAAGATTATTCCGACTTATTCAAGCACATATTTTGTCAATAACAGACCTACATTCAAACATTGGTTTATATACGAGATGAACAACAATGTCAGCATCCTCCAATCCTTTTTAAGGTATATTCAAGAGGAGGGACCCCTGTGGTTCAAGGATTGCCACCAGGATAGGTGCGATACCTTCCTAACGTCTGCCAAAGACTATATGGGCGGCCAGACGAAGATGACACGTGGGTAGCTGTCAAGGAGCTTAGAGATGTAGCGAATGGTATATACCTCGGCCAAGCAGTACAGGACCTCGGTCCCACTGTATATATTGATTTTGATCCAACGGTCACTCAACATGGTCTTGTCATCGAGGATCGTAATGGACATATTTTGTCCACTCAAGGGAATCCAACAAGCATCCATCACTCCATAATTACAACATGCTAAGCATTCATATTTTCGTGTATTCCTTGATACTCTGCGGGATCATAATATTCGCAACGACCACCATAATGTCAACGAAGGCTCAATCGACGATCGACAAGATAGTGCAAAAGATATTCAACCCCGTCAGCAAGGCTATCCTCGATGATCCAACCCTTTTAACATCCATCACCTTACATACAACCATAGCCTGCAAGTGGTGCTCTTTATCCTTATATCGAGTTACATTGGAACTACCCCCTCTCCCAACAAAGCAATAAACACCATCCCCTTTGCACAGCAACTATTAACAACAATGTGTGTATGTAACCATCAAGTGCCTCTTCACGCAGGTGTACCTTGCTTATAATACTCTCCGGCACCATTCATAGGAGCAAACAGCTCCATCACACTTACAAAGTATAATGTAATGGTACCTATTTCCCTAAATTTTCGTTACAAAGCCTAGTGCCTTTATTAGAACAAAGTTGATCAGCGTACCCGAGAGCATTATGTGTGAAAGGTTCAGGTTTGTAGTGGGCAATCTCGAGGTCATGGGTCGTCCTCCCTATGTATATTCCCATCCATTCATCGTCCAGCGCTCCCATTTTATTTATCACAATGAAGCCTGCGACTTTAATATGAATGGAGTTGGTCAGCATGTCGAAGCCCACGGCCCTGACCAAGTTTCACAATGGCGGGGGTGTGCACTATGCACCCTACTTGCGTCTCGCCTGTCCTATATTTGGCCCGCCCGATTCATAAAACCTCCAGCATATGAAAAATGAAGCTTTAATGAATCTAATATGACAGAAGGAACAAGAGCGTCTCGATACAATGATGTGGGTTTAATCCAATCTCCCCTTCCGGCCTTCAAATTTCTATCCTTCCTTTCCCTCCAGTGCCAACCAGTGGATCACAAAGAATCAGCAGATGTCGTTGCGTCATTGTATTCTTGGTTGCTGCCGTCATAGCATCTTCATCCAGGATTGTAAAAGTAGCTGTTGCATGCACTGACTTGAACGTTGCAAGATCATCCATAGTGGTAAATCCTCTCTTGTCAAAGATATAAGCCCTCGTTTCCATGCCATCCAATTCATCCAATCCATCATTATCCTCAGCCGTATCCACGTGTTCGTTACTGCTGACGACGAGCCAAGTAGCCAAAGCAACATTCCAGGATTCCACATTACTGCACTTGATTGCATCCATCCATTCATCCATAACCATTGCGAGTCCAATAAGAAAGAGCCTCTGTGATCGCTGCTGATATGCTTCCTTTTCCATCCGAGTGTTGGTCTCTCTCTTTCTTGGTCAGCTCCACAAGACGAAGAGCTTGTATTGCGGGATACTTGATAGCTGATATGGGACCATCCATTAAAAGTCGTATGCATCATTGCAAGTTGCCACACGTAAATAAAGCTGCTTTTATACAATGGCTATCAGCTGTCCACGTGAAGAGGCCGCAAGTAACTTGACACAATGGAGACCTTGCTAATGGCAGCTGCTGTTACGGGATGGTTGTGGCAGAGGAGCGTGCAAGAGAGCGTGTTGTAGTAGTAGAGTGACAAGATTGTGAACGCTGCTTGAGACAATAAAGTCATTGCTGATAGTAACTTCTGGAATGAATGCTGTTTCGTTTGATTGTGGCATTGGAGTGTGCAAGACAGTGTGTGCTGTCAAGAAAGGCGTGTGTTGAAGTGGGGTGCACACGCCATGAGCTTGCCATTCAGTTCAAGACAATCGGATCAAGATATTCGTAGCATTGACATGGTGGATTGAAAGCAAGGCAATCGTTCGCAGGTTGTAGTTGTAGTTGAATGGAGGCAACAGTTCAGAATGGGAGGAGGAAGAGGCAAGAAGCCGAGAGTGGAAGAGGTGGAAATTATATAGTCAGACACTACCATGCACTCTATAAATTACTTCACGACCTTGATTGCCTCTCTCAAACCTGAAACTTTCACACAATATGCTCTAGGACATGCTGAACAACTTTGTATCAATAAAGAACCCACGCTTCATTTGAAGATTTCAAAAGGGAGAGCATAATGTGGGGTTTACTATGATGGGCGGAAATTGGGAAAGCGCCGGATTTATGAAAAAGTCAATTAGTATGTAGTTTCTTGGGATTCCCCATCTCGCACTTGAAACTTGGTCAGAAGGTACTCTCGCACATGCTGATCAACTCCATTCATTTAAAAACCGTATGGTTCATTATGAACATTTTGAATACCGGCCAGCCCAAATGTAAGAGAAAAGTAGGGTAGACGCTCCTGCTCCCCGAGATTGCCCACCTCGAACCTGAAACTTTCACACAACATCCTTTCGACCACCCCGAGCAATTTCGTTCTCATAAAGTCCCCAGAGCTCATTATGAAAACGTTCAATGTTGGAGAGACAAAGAAAGGATGGCAACATAAATAGGGTGTACGGCCGTGCGCGCCGATATTGCCCATCTCGACCTCGAAACTTGGTCAGGAGGTGCTCTCGGGCATGCTGATCAACATCGTTCTCATAAAGCCTCTACACATCATTATGGAGATTTGGGGAAACAGGCACCTTTATGTTTTATATATGCTGTAAGCGTGATGCTATATGACAAGTGGTCTTTGTTCATTGCCAAGTAGGTAGACCCCGATAGAGCCGAAGAAGCAGACGGACTTCTTTGTGCAACACAGCTCATGTGCATGATAATCCCAATGAACAATCGCCATTCTCTATATAGCATTACGCGTACATCATAGTAAAAACATAAAGATAGCTGTATCTCTAAACTTTACAATGAAACGTGGGGTCTTTAATCGAACAAAGTTGCTCGTCGGGGTGAAGCGCACCTTGGGTGCAAGTTTCACGATCGTCATGGCCGATCTCAGATTCACCCAATGTCACCACCAGCCAAAAGTCGAAAAAAAATTCAAGAGGTCGACCCGATCGACTTTGGCTGGTGGTGACATTCGGTGAATGTGGGATCGGCCACGACGATCGTGAAACTTGCACCCAAGGTGCGCTTCACCCCGACGAGCAACTTTGTTCGATTAAAGACCCCACGTTTCATTGTAAAGTTTAGAGATACAGCTATCTTTATGTTTTTACATATGTTATAAGCATGATGCTATATGAAAGGTGGCCTTTGTTCATTGTCAAGTAGGTAGACTGTGATAGAGAGGAAGATGCGCAGGGGCGTGCATGATCAACAGAGCTCATTTGCATGATACTTCGCAATAAACAACACCACTTATCATACGCATCATGCTTTCAGCATATGTAAAAACGAAAAGCGCCTGTATCTAGGATTGGCAAGGTTGATCGTGAAACATGATTAACAAGGTGCGCTCGACCACGACGAGCAATATTGTTCTATGAAAGAGGCCATGTATCATTGTAAAGTTTTGAGATAAATGCACTTTCTCGTTTTTACATATGCTGGAAAGCATGGTGCTATATGACAAGTGGTGTTTGTTCATCGTCAAGTAGCTTGACCCTGATAGAGCGGAAGATGCGCAGGGGGGTGCATGTGTAACACAGCTCATTTGCATGCTACCTCACAATGAAGAAACACCACTTGTTATACGCATCATGCTTTCAGTATATGTAAAAACGTAAAAGTGAATGCATCGAGGATTGGCAAGCGTGATCGTGAAACATGATTGACAAGGTGCGCACTACCACGACGATCAACTATGCTCTATGAAAGACCCCACGTTTCATTGTAAAGTTTAGAGATACAGGCACTTTATATTTTTACATTTGTTATAAGCATGGTGCTATATGACAAGTGGTGTTTGTCCATTGTCAAATAGCTTGACCCTGATAGAGCGGAAGATGCGCAGGGGGGTGCATGTGTAACACAGCTCATTTGCATGATACTTCACAATGAAGAAACACCACTTGTCATATAGCACCATGCTTTTAGCATATGTAAAAACGGAAAAGCGAATGTATCGAGGATTGGCAAGCATGATCGTGAAACATGATTGACAAGGTGCGCTCAATCACGACGAGCAATATTGTTCTATGAAAGAGCCCATGTTTCATTGTAAAGTTTAGAGATAAGTGTACTTTTACGTTTTTACATATGCTGAAAGCGTAATGCTACATGACAAGTGATGTTTGTTCATTGTGAAGTAGCTTGACCTTGATAGAGCGGAAGATGCACAGGGACGTGCTTGTGCCACACAGCTCATTCGCATGATACTTCACAATGAACAAACATCACTTGTCATATAGCATTACGCTTTCAGCATATGCAAAAACGTAAAAGTGCCTGTATCTAGGATCGATGAGTTTGATCGTGAAACATTATTGACAAGGTGCGCTCTACCGCGACAAGCAATATTGTCTTATAAAAGTGTCCATGTATCATTGTAAAGTTTTGAGATAAATGCATTTCCCGTTTTTACATATGCTGGAAAGCATGGTGCTATGACAAGTGGTGTTTCTTCATTGTCAAGTAGGTGGACCCTGATAGAGCGGAAGATGCACAGGGGCGTGCATGTATAACGCATCTCATTTGCATGATACTTCATAATGAACAAACACCACTTGCCATATAGCATCATGATTTTAGCATATGTAAAAACGTGAAAGTGCATTTATCTCTAAACTTTACAATGAAACATGGGAACTTTCATAGAACAATATTGCTCGTCGTGGTAGAGCGCACCTTGTCAATCATGTTTCACGATCAAACTCATCGATCCTAGATACAGGCACTTTTACGTTTTTGCATATGCTGAAAGCGTAATGCTATATGACAAGTGATGTTTGTTCATTGTGAAGTATCATGCGAATGAGCTGTGTGGCACAAGCACGTCCCTGTGCATCTTCCGCTCTATCAAGGTCAAGCTACTTCACAATGAACGAACATCACTTGTCATGTAGCATTACGCTTTCAGCATATGTAAAAACGTAAAAGTACACTTATCTCTAAACTTTACAATGAAACATGGGCTCTTTCATAGAACAATATTGCTCGTCGTGATTGAGCGCACCTTGTCAATCATGTTTCACAATCATGCTTGCCAATCCTCGATACATTCGCTTTTCCGTTTTTACATATGCTAAAAGCATGGTGCGTATAACAAGTGGTGTTTGTTCATTATCAAGTATCATGCAAATGAGCTGTGTGACACAAACACGCCCCTGCGCACCTTCCACTCTATCAGGGTCAAGCTACTTTACACTGAACAAAGACCACTTTTCGTATAGCATCATGCTAATAGCATAGTGAAAACATAAAGATGCCCGTAACTGAAAATTCTACATTGAAACGTGGGGTCTTCAATCGAACAAAGTTGCTCGTCGGGGTGAAGCGCACCTTCTGTGCAAGTTTCACGATCGTTGTGGCCATTCTCAGATTCACCCAATGTCACCAGCAGCCTCGTCGAAAAAAAATTCAAGAGGCCGACCAGATCAACTTTGGCTGGTGGTGACATCCAAAGATGCAGAGGGGCGTGTTTGTTACTGAGCCAGACTTTGAAGGGCCGACCCTATTGGTGGAGAGATGCATGAAGTAACTTGATCCACAATACGCCTGTAGTAAGGTCCGCCTATGATAGCCTGATGGAATGGTTCGTTTTTTGTCAGGTTATATATAATAGCGCATGCTGAAAACAGTCATAGTAAGCATGTCTGTTTATGTACCAATGTCACGCACAACATTGTATTAGTGTTCACTTTTCCTTGAACTTAAATACAATCAAGCCTACAACGAATCGAGCTTCTGTGAGAGCAAGCACTATTATTAGTGATCACCACTATCTTTGTCGGTCCCAGCGTTTACAACATTTGTGCAAGAGATGAATTGATAACAAGGGGTCTTTAATTAATGTAATGCGATAAAAAGCACAAGGCGTCCCTATCCCTTTTGCAGACCACCTCACCCTTATGATCATCAATCCCGATACCAAGTACATGATGCTCATCCTGCACAATGAGCTTATAGTATGATACTCGAACAGTTATGCTGGATTTAGTGTTCATTTAAATTGAAGTCGAAGAATAGGACATAATAGTGTGATGTCTATCGAGCAAACAGAGTATAGGAAGAGTATTGGAAGTTGGAAATAAGGTAGTAGGAGCGAATCACAAAGAGTCAGCGGGTGTCATTGTATCCTTGGTTGCTGTCGTCATAAACATCCGTCCATGATTGCTAACTGGCTGCTGCTGCGTGCATCGACTCGAGTATCCCAATACCACCCATGGTTGTCGTAAACCACCTTTCGTCGAAGATAAAAGCATTCTTGTCAATGCCATCAAGTACACCATCATCCTCAGTCGTATCCATGTGAAAAGGTCTTTCCATCCGGTTAACGATGTGCTAAGTAAACAAAGTAGCATCCCAGGATCCCTCATCACTCCATGTAGGTGCATCCATTTGTCCATATCCACTGCAAGCCGGATGTGTGGGCTGAAAGGTCCATGTGATCGCTTCGTTTTGCCTCCGATTGTTGTCAATCACTTGCTTGATCACTTTTTATCGTACCTCAACCAGGCGAAGGTTGCATCTATGGCAGTGAGCTTGGTGCTGACATGGCTTCATCCAAACTACACACCACATCCTACTGCTTCAATCAATCATCCATATTGCTAACCAACATCTGTTGATAATGAACCCACCCGACCCTTTTTGTACCTTCATAAATGGTTGACGCAAGATATTGGATCTCCTGTAGTGATGCGCTGTTGGATTTTGACGCGTAGTTAGGTACATGAAAGGGTGATGCTAGTAATCGTATCGCATGGTTGTTGTGATGGATAAAGCTGATCATATTGTTGCAATAAGGAAGACACGTCTGGAAGTGGTTGCTCGTTGCCACCAAGCTTGAAAAAGAACCCGCGCGCTAGTTTCTTTGCATGGTCGCTGCATAACGCGTAAATATAGAATGATAAGGTGGCAAATTCGCTTCCATGGTAACCATGTACTGACAAGGATGGCCACGCGAAGGCTTTGCCGTCATCCTCACCCCTGCGGTGCACCAAGCCGGATAACGGGGGTTGCCATTGTAAACAACAGCATCTTCTATAGGTGCTGCTCGAGCCAACATGTTCGGTCTGATAAAAGGACACAATAGCATCCCACGCCCACAGAAGCCGACCCATAAGAGCAAAAAGCAATACATGATCCCATATCTACCACAAGGTTACCGAGTGACAGTCTGACTTCCAACGGCTAAGACAGTAATCCTCAAATGCAATTGATAGGGCCAAGATAGGGCTGACCACACTGTCGCATATAAATCATAGCTGCCAACGATGCTTTTCAAAGCACCATCCCGTTCTACCCATAGCAAATAAACATCCGCCATATCAGTAGTTGCTGCCATCAAGCGACCTTTTTGGGTTGGCGTCATCAGAGACACATCATGCACTGCAACAAATAAATCCGGTCTCGATGAAATAACATTCGCGAGAATATGACTTGCTGAGAGAACCTCCAAGGTATCCACACAGGTACTTGAGAAATGATATACGCCATGGCACCGATAAGAAACATTGCCCAAAGGATCCACCAGTAAAGAGATGACTTGCAGGGAGCTGATTTCCAACACCATAGAAACGGTATCCTTGACAACCACAGCCATAAACTGAACCAATAGAGATCGCTTGCTTGCTTCTGAGAAATCTGCCAAAGCCAAATGTTGATCTTCGTCTTTCAAAGCAATAGGACTTGGCACTGACAATTCCAAGGAGATCAAATAGACCTTCATGGCACCAAAGAGTATGTAGAAATTTGCCTTGATGGAATGATCGACCTATGAATGCGCATATTACTAGTTTATCTTTGAGATAGTGGCAACATACTTAGTCAAGGCCATGTGGAAATATAGAATGCTTGATGCTACGCACACCTAAAGCCGGTTTCCTTGCTGCAGAGATGCCCATGCAATAAACGATTACTGATAGCCGCTGTTCCAGAGGAAGGAGTGTTGCTTGATGACGACTGCCTTGCGCGCTCGATAGACGTTGATAACACAAAAAGACATACACACATTGTAGCTTGTTGCTGATATGACACACTCATAAGAGATATACGCTGCAGGATGCTCTTGATGAAAAAGTAATTGGCCAATGATGAAAATCTACAGAGAATCGAATAAATGTTGTTGGCACTGAAGGTATGGATTCTGTTGCACATTGTTGCTGCTTCTTGTGCTAGTTGCTGATATGATCCACCGATAACATGCATGCGTAGCTGAATATCCATCAAAAGAATTGTCGACGACCAGAACAATCGGACGAGATAAACCTTGACGACACCGAAAGATATAGAAGTTGTTGCTTGTTGTTGCAGATGCAAATAAAAGGAAGTGTACAATAGGTGGTAACGAGAACCATCGAACAATGTAATAAGGCCAGCTGCTACTGAGGGTTGCTATAGACGTCGCTCCTTCACTATGACATGATTCACCTATAAAAAATGCACGTCAGCAAACCATTTTCCAAACACATAGAACGATACTTAGCAATGATGACTGTTATTCTGACGCCTTCAATGTAAGATAATCCATCTAGAAAAGAACACATGTCAGCACAAAGTTTCCAAAAGTCATTGGGATAATACGTACTTGAATCTCTTAATCAGGGTGCAGTGATCCGCTAGAATTCCCGCCGCCCAGAAACAATAATAATAAGAAAAGGGCACAATGCCAAGGTACCAGTACTGCCTACTAGCCCCTCCCCGAAGGAAGCATGGCGCCAAAACACCGAATTTAACAGTGACCCATATGAGCCCTTCATCAGTCGACTTTGGTACCACCTGGGCCGTGGATCCGCACGCTGCAACTGTGGTGAGAGGATGCATTTGAATTGGGCTAAGCCCATAGCATCATGAGCACATGTGAAAGGGGCAGCATGGTCTCCCCAAGGCAGCACACAGTACAATGACATCCTTGACGTGCCAGTGATATAACCGAGGGAAAAGCCTTCTTGATGCTGTCATTACATATCTTTCATCGTAAGTGTACATGCATATGACACATTCCATGGCCAATACTCTTACCTTGTAGTAATTCTCAACAGTGTCCTTCCTTCAAAAAAGAACTGTATCTCCATGCCAACCATATCATGCTGCTGCTATTCCATTGTAAGGCTCGTTAGTTGACAACACTTGCATTGTAGATCCAATACTATGCATACCAATGAATCTCCAAAATCCAAAGGAAGGGAGCAATACTTGACGACGAATGCCTTGAGCAATGCATAAACCTTGATAGCACCAAAAAGACACATGAACATCGTTTCTTGCTGCTGATGTGATACACCCATAAGAGACATGCGCTTCAGAATGCCCTTGGAAGCAATTGGCCAATAACGACAACCACCAGAGAATCGAGTAATGTTTCTGACACTAAAGACATGGGCTCTGCGGCTGATTGCTGCTTCATGATTGTTGTTGATATGATCCACCAATAAAAGATATGTGGAGCAGGATCCCTCAAAGGACTGGCGGTAACCCTTGGTGGAGAGATGTATAGATGACGCTGATAACATGAAAGATGTCGACTCTAACTCGCGTTGCTTGTTGCTGAAATGTCCATCCATAAGATACATTGAATGACATACGTGCATCAAAGGAATTGCCGAGAACCAGAACCACCAGGAGATGGAAAGCTTGATGACACCAAAGATATACAAGTTGTCCACCGAATTGCCGATAAAGAGAAGCACCAGACCATGGATTTACGCTTGAGATGACACCGACGATATGGATGCTGCTGCTTGTTCAATGATACAATCCACCCGCAAGAGACGTGCACTGGCTGACACCCTTCAGAGAAATCGCCCGTTGCTTGGTAACCAACCACCAGAAATGGAATGAAGATAAGTGCCACAAAAAGACATAAACGCTTTTCTTCCTTATGGCTGACATGGTCACTTATTAAAGTTGATCTTGTAAACTCCAAGGCACCAAAAGGCAAGTAGCTCTCTGCAATGATCCCTCTGAATAATGGTAGGCGTTTCAACAAAGGTCTCCAAAAAGCATGAGATTCATACATACCTCAATCACGCAATCATCACCCGCAGACCTGGAACCAAATAGGCCATCAGGATGTAAAGTAGTAATAAAAGCCCACAGTCAAGAAATGTCACAGTACGCACTCTCCTGAATCCGGCGATGAGGTGCATCAATAGAGATACCCATCTTCTCTCTAAAGGCAAGGAGATCAATAGCCGTAAAACGATGGAGGCCGTGCGCACAGCGGATGCATTTTTAAATCCCTGAGGTCGCAACATGAGTCACACTGTCCCCGGGCACAACATGTCCGTCTCCCCTGGAAAGTGCAGTACAGTGACATCCTTGACGTGCAGCCTTGATAATAATAGTATCGCCGAAAGAGACTCTGCCACTGTATGGCGTTTGGTAAGTTCATTTGCATCCAACCAATCCCAGAATGATGCACTGTACCTCTACGTATTGCCAATACCATTACTTCTGCAAATAGCCTGGTACTCATCCGATCCAGTATGCGCTGCTGCTGTTTCCCTGTAAGGTACGTTAATTAAGTGGTCCTGCACTGTAGATCCAACACCATTGCATACCATTGAGCCAACCATGCAGCGTTCTTGCTTGGAGATCCATATCTTGTTGCTGTCAGAAGTACCCTCATCCAACATGTTCAATCTACCATGAGTGCATTGTAAGATAACAAGGAAAACCAATCTAAACGCGTCTTCTTGTCAACATACCCAAAGAGGTAGTGTAAAGGCTTCTTGGTGTGGACAGCTTATGAATGAACACACGCGACACCCCATTAGATCTTGTATAAACAAGAGAACAGTAATCTACACGTGAGCATTAGTACCATAATGTCCAACTTGAATAGTAAAAGAGTTGCAGCGATTTAACGTACATGTTGTGTTGGAATGGGAGCTTGAGCCATCGTCGATCGCGCGCGTCTTTGTTGTTGAATGTCTGCAGCCGAAAGAGTCGCCATTGACCACCTGTTCGCCCAGTTGAGGCTGCAAAATGAAAGTAATGGCAGCCGTTAATGCGTCGTAGCTTCGGAATGGAGACAACTCTTACCTTGCATTGTGAAGTGGGAGTGAAGAAGAGGCTCTTTGCCGTTCCTCTCGGTGTTCCCAATATGTGCACAGCACCCCACCCAGCTTGCTACAGTTACTGTTGTGTATATGCACCTCAACAATAGCCTATACACTTGGATCAATAATAAATACCACTGAATACATTCCTTGTAATTAAGCTATGCATATGCTATTTTCCTGTGGAGGGATTGGCGTCTATCAAGTCCGTGCACATCAATGCAGATCGACCGCTCCTGGATTTGTGCAACCAATCCATGATTGACTCGCCTATCAAACATGCAAAATATCCCTGTATAAATTCATTGTCATTCTCATTGTCTTTATCATAAGTAATAGATATTTCATAATTGTGTGCTGTTTATACACTTCCTAGGTAATCATCATCCATTTATGCAGCAACGTGTCAATCACGCGTGTGTGTAACCACCACACGCCATTTTCACTCAGCTCTTCACCTTTCCGTTAATGCAGTCGATACCATCTATTAGGAGAAGGTAACCCCATCACTCTTACGTGTAGGTAAAACATAAAGGTGCCTGTTTCTCAACATTCATAATGGAGCGTGAGGCCTTTATGAGAACGAATATACTCGTCGTGGTCGACAGCACTATGTGTGCAAGTTTCATGATGGAGATGGGCAATCTCGGGGACGTTCCGGTCCATCATCTGTCGTCTCTTCTGCATCAGGATGATCCCCATTTAAACTACCATAATGAATCATGCGGTTTTGAAATGAATAGAGTTGATCAGCATGTCTCAGATAACCTTCTTACCAAGTTTCAGGTCCGTAATGGGGAATTTCAAGGTAATTCATATTACTTGACATTTCGTGAATTTGGGCGGGTGCGGAATTTCCGCCCTTTCTAGTAAATCACTCATTACACCCCACCATTCAAAAGTTTCAAATGAAGCATGATGTCTTTATGAGAACGAAATTGATCAGCGTACCCAGGAGCATATCGTGCGAAGTTTTCAGGTCCCAAATGGGCAATCTCGAGGTTATGGGTCGTCCACCCTATGTATATTCCCATCCATTCATCGTCCGGCGCCCCCGTTTTATTTCTCACAATGAAGCCTGCGGCTTTTATTTGAATGGAGTTGATCAGCATGTCGAGGCCCACCGTCCTGAACAAGTTTCATGATGGAGGTGGACAAGCGCGGGGGTGTGCACTATGCACCCTACTTGCGCTCCGTCTGTCCATCGTCACCCCTATATTTCGACCGCCCGATTCATTGAAACATCATAATGAAGCATACGGTTTTTAAATGAATGGAGTTAATCAGCATGCCGCAGCGAACCTGCTTATCAAGTTTCAAGTTCAAATTGGGCAATCCCAAGATAATGCATACTAAATGACATTTTAATGAATCCGGGCGGGTGCGGAATTTCCGTCTATCATAGTAAACCCCACATTATACCCTCCCATTCAAAATTTGTAAATGAATGTGTGGGTTCTTTATTAGTACAAAGTTGATCAGCATGACCAAGAGCATATTGTGTGCAAGTTTGGAGTTCAAGTGAGCGATACCGAGTCCTTGGATTAATTTACAGTGTGGATAGATATGTCTGCCAGTGCCTGACCAATTTAATTTCCACCTCTTCCACTCCCAGTTTTATTGCCTCTTCCTCCCATCCTCAACTGTTGCCCCATTCAACTACAACTACAACCTGCGAACAAATGTCCTGCTTCAACCCATCATGTCAATGCTGCAGTGGCCTTGATCCGATTGTCTTTGGCTGAATGGCAGGCCCATGGTGTGTATATTCTAATGCAACACCTGGGTTTCTTTGACACTGCGGCTTCTCCTGTACAATCCTCAACCGCTACCAAGCATAACAGCATTCATTCCAGCAGTTGCCATTAGCAAGGTCTATTCTCCATTGTCTGGATATACTTGCAGCAACTTGTCATACAGCCTTTTTTACGTCAACAGCAGATAGCCATTATATCGAAGCAGCTTTACGTGTAGCAACTTGTTTCAATACATACATATATATATCAGCTATCAAGTACACTGCAATATATGCAATCTTTGCCTAGTTGGGCTGCGATGGAGAGTGACCAAGAAACAGATTGACCGACAACCGCTTGGGAAAAGGACGCGATCATACGGATCTTCCATCCAACATATTGGATTTGTAACGGAAAGATGGGATCAAGTGCAGCGAATCATATCATGTGGATACGGCTGAAAATGATGATGGATTGGGATTGCATGGACGAGAGGGCTTGTATGTTTGGCCGCTGTGGGTGATTTGGGATACTCGAGTCAAATTATGTCAGGAATACTGGCCGCCCTGTAGAACGTTGAACTTTGACTTTTGTTACAGCACACTCTCCTTTACAAAAGCGATCCTACTACTAGTGTCCACATCTAGCTTTATTCGCTTTAACGAACAAGCAATTCTTGAACCATCTGGATTTGAGTACTGTTTTATTGGATGGGTGGATGGTGCTGAGATGTATGTGTGTATGTGTATGTGTGTGTGTGTGTGTGTGTGTGTGTGTGTGATAAAAACGTATAACGAACAAGTCTGTGAGATTGCTGTTTACTCTGAAAGTGTATCTGAAAAAGAGACGTCTTCCTAACGATCTACCTCTGAGTACTATATCTAGGCGGATGCTAAAGAGTAAAGCTTTTCTACCAATAACAAGCTATAACGTAAATGAGTAACGGGCTGAGTTGTGTATGATGATCCACGCTTGTGTATCATCTCTTATATGCTTATGTGCTTGTCTTTGTATATACAATAATAAGATGAATGATATAAATACATGATGTGTACCTTAACCGACCTATATACACGACATTGCCCTCCTCCAGGTTCATGGTACCATTA